>CABEEJ010004886.1:5821-24576 GCA_901482245.1 Timema douglasi
CCAGTGGTCACGTCATATTCTCCCTCCCTTTATAAGACCACATCATACTTCCCCCTCTTTTATGAGGCTACATCCTACTTCCCCTCCTCTTCCTGGGGTCATGTCATACTTTCCACATCCCTTTCTGAAGCCACGTCATAACTTTTCCTACTTCATTCCTGAGGCTATGTCACACTCTTTCCCCCCTTCCTTTCCTGGAAGCCATGTCATAAGTCCTCCCTTCCCCTAATTGTCGAGTGTGGTGTTATATAGAACACGACTAGTTGTTAAGTTCAGACTCGTGCGTTGCTCATGTTTGCCTTTCTTTGTATATAGATTTTCTTTCATTATAAAGTAGTTTTTGTCTGCCCAAAAGACAATATATTTGTTGTGTTATTAATTTAGAATGAAATAAATATGTATTGTTTATGAAATAAATATGTATTGTTTATGAAATAATTATAATAGATATAAAAATATGTTGAAATCAAATTAACCAATGTTTTAGAAAGTATTCAAAAATGGAAAGACATTTCCTGTACTTGTCCGAGATTACAGTAAATTGATCCCAAATCTCGACTCATGAATGGTAAATATTTTTTCCAAAGGGAAATTCCTACTTTTATTCAATCATTTTCTTATATTTTTAAAAGGTTATTTATATGGTAAAGTAGATATTTGGAGCTAATTTTAAATGTATTCTCATATAACTTGCGTTAAAAATAATTAAAATATTTGGGATAGGGCACTAGGCTAAATCATGGTTAAAATTAGAAGGGATAGCCAGCACACTTACTTTGGTAATATTGGAGTAGAAATTTTTTAGATAAAACACAAAAACATTATTAAAGACAAGCCTTCACTGTCACAAACAGCTTCTTCAGGTCCAGTTTAGGCCTACTCTCTTTAATCTGAAGCTATCTCTGGAGGATTTGATGGTCTAAAATTATCGGGATATCTTATAATATATTTGTAAAATATGGGTGAAAGGTAATTTTACTGGTGATAGGACCTCAAATTCTTCGAATTCTTTAGGACAGGGCAATTCAATTAGTTATCCAAGCGAGCCACTCTGAAAAATAATAATATTTCGCAGGCCAGACATTTAATTCAATCTGGCAATAATTTGGAATGTTATTAGATTATACTTTTTTAGTTTAAAAGGGAAAAGGGGGAGTGAAACATAATTTGATGTTATATATAATATTGATATATTTCAGTGGAATTTTAAAAAATGTAAAAGTTAGAATAGAGCTAGGCCTAGAAAGTATGAAAAAGTATCAAATCAAATCAAAATCATTTAAATATAAATAATCATTACTAAAATATATGTTAACCATTAATGGGAAAAATGAAACTTTTGGTCCTTCATCAACTTGGTAAAATCTGGTTCATACGTTGTCAGAACGATTCGAAGACATTCTTCTAGCCGTTTATTTCCCAGCGAGGTCCTAGTGTAGCACTTGATAGCGTTCATATGTGAAAAGGATGCTTCACACAAATATGTAGACCCGAACATAGTTAGTAAAAACAAAGCAAGTCTTCTTACATTTGTAAACATGTTTGAATCAAAGTCAATCCAAAATCACCTTCCCTACATTTTGAAAGTGATCACTCAATGCCAATAATGGGCTCAGATGAATTAATTCTAACTGAAAAGGTCCTTCGTCAATTTGAGGTATAAGTTGTCAACATTTCCCAAAAATATTTTGTCCTTCAAACTGGAATGGATTTCTAACCAATTTTAATATTTATTTATCAATATGGAAGTCTCCAAATCGGTCATTTAAGTTTGTTATCCCTAGCTGCGGCTTCGGGGGTAACTGGTTGATGTTGTGACTATGACAACATTGTGTTCAGATATGTGGGGGTAGGGGGAGGAAAAAGGTCGGTGAGAGTGTTCCCACAACACTAGTCGCGGTGGAACAGAAGGGTGTCCCAGCAATGTGAGTCGCGGTGGGAGGTAGGCTGACGGTGGAGAGAGATAGGGTTAAACAATAACACTCTTTTGTAACTCTTTCAAACCAGTGGTGCACCATGGTTGAGAAGCAACTCTCAGATTGACTTCTGAACTAGGAATCACCATTTTAAATACTCTCGTCATGGACGGCTCAGAAAACATGAACTGTGGAGTGGTCCAGGCAGTAGAGAGGGGTTGGCGCGGTCTGTACAAGTGTGGAGGAAAGATACAAAGGCCGACTGAACAGTGAGGCACAACAAGTTTTTCTTCAAATTACTCAAGAAATTAATCATAGTAGGGCTAACACTCTATGACGAATCATCGAGAATTTCATGCAATTTTGGAAAATGGAGTAATTTCCCCGATGTTAAGTCCAAAGAAAATATTGCAAGTTTTTCTTGAAGTGCATTTAACTTTTCAACCAGATTAATCATGCATTTATTTACCTTGAAGTTGGCTATTCAACACATTAATTTGAAAAAATATATTGCAAAATAGCTCAACTTTACACATAAGATCTTCAACTTGTAACAAGCTTTTGAATTCTGCAGCTTCTTTTATAGGTGAGTAGCCAAGAAACACGATAATCTCATTTTTGAGCTCAATAAACCTCTCCAGCACTTTACCCTTACTTAACCAATGAATATCACTATGAATCAGAATATCTCAGTGTTCTTTAGACATGTCTGTTAACAATTTTTCACAAGTCTCCATCACATATTTTAAGTCCCTCAAAAGTCTGGTGCACAGGACACTTGGGTGAATAATGCAGTGTAAAGATTGCCTTTTAGCGGATAAAGCAACCAAACCCTTTTCTCTTCTAGTCATGTTTCCAGCGAAAAAGTCTTGAATTTTTTCGAAGATAACTTGTCCAGAAGTAGTGCCAACAATTCTTCACTAAACAACTTCTGTCAAAATAACGCACGGATATGCTCTACTGAGCTATATCCATGGTATCTGTTGACTCATCAACTTCCAATAAAATGTCTGCCCGTTCTTAGTTTGTGCAAATTATGTTAAATGTTTCTGATCCGAGGATTTTAATCCATTGACCAATCTCTGGAGCTTGGCGGGCAGGATGTGGCCCGTGGGCCATCGATTGAATAGCCCTGCTTTAGGGTATTCGAGAACATTTCAGATTTGAGACTCAAATTTATTTTTATTTTTTCATTTTTTCAAGTGTAATTTGTTTACTGCTTACTGGTGGTTAAGGACAAATTATAATTCTAAAAGGAATTAACAACTAGGCCCCAGACCAGTAATTTAACATTTATTTTTTATTTGTATTTCTTCTTAAGTTCATAATGTTTTCCAAGATTCAGCATTCAAAGGTACTTTAGTGAATTCAACCCAACTCTAAATTTTGTCTATATCTTTTTCATTTCCCAATCGGTTATATTAGACCCAGTTTTGTGTAGAAAAAGAGAGTGAATTAATACTGTTTCTAAAACAATAAATGGTAAAATAAAATGAAATTTAAAAAATATATTTAAGGTGGCATTATCTACTGCTAATTCTCACCAGACTCATTGTACTAGATCATTTCCTTAGTGAAGGACAGCTGATAATAAATTAATAATTACTGTTGTTTCTCTTGGTGACCTGGTGGTCTAGGGGTAAGGTGTCAGACTTCTATGCTGGCGTCCGGGGTGTTCAATCCTCGGTCCCGGCAAAAATTTATCTGATTACCAAACCCTTCCTTCACCTCTGACAATACATCTTGTGAATGTGAGGAATGCCAGGCCTCCACCGTGGTTCGGATTCCACGTTAAACTGTAGGTCCTCCATTTCATCTCACAATCACCCTACCATTGCACATTAGCGTAAGTGCGTATAACCCCAATGGGTAGTAAGACGCGGTGCTAATAATAATAATAATAATAGTAATAATAATGTTGTTTCTCAAAAGAATATTTGTCATCATGGTAATCAATATCCTATAAAAGCTGTAGCTATAATTAAGGATAAAATTATCGCCCTAATTGGTCAAGTGTATGTGAAGGAATAAGACCCATAGTATAATCCTCGCCCACTAAGAAGGTAGATTATAGTAAAGAATATCATTGCTTCATTAGCATATATATTAGGAATTGTTCACCCAAAATGTATGTCTCGGCAAATGTCAATGTGACAGTGAAAGCTTGTCTTTAAATAAGTGCTTGGAAATTTTACTCTATATCTGGCACTTCACTGTTGTAACAATGTATAACCTTTCTTGTGTAAATGATATGAAAATATTTTTAATAACCTCCAACATGTAGAAGGTATTTAAGTCAAAATGAAATGACATATCTTATTAAATAAACTCCTCTTTCTACTATCTTTATGTTACGTAAACACACCTTTTTTTTTAAAGTGAATGTTAATTGGAATCAGCATTGTGCTCCAAAGAAGCATATAAATATAATTTATATATGACACTCATTTATCATATATTGATGTAAACTTGTGCAAAGGAACATAATATTTTGTTGAGCCATGTTGATGGGAAGGAGTGGTATTTCCACACTCCAATTGGTTGTGAAATACCGTGTTGTGTTGTGGCAGCTATTAGGCGCTCTGGTGGTGGGCGTGACCTCCGACATTAACACCTTGGTGAAAATTGTGCCCAAGACTATTTCCTTCAAAAAATAGATTAATTCCATTATTTGATTCCTTAAATTTCTGTGATGAATTTTAATGTGCAGGTTTATAATTTGTAGAAGACTTTGTCAATAAGAAATACAATTTCTGTGATCCTAATAGAATTATTATTGAAATTAAATACTAAACAGATTGTGTAAATGAATTGGATTTTATGAAAATAAGTCTATAAACTATTTATAAATGTGGCACTTAGAGGTAAAATGTATTTAGCAAAACAGAAGTAGTTTGTAGTAATTTGGATTTTGTTTATTAACTTTGTAAATTAACCATAGTACTCTTCTATTTACCTTTCACTGAATTACGAAGAAAGTGTTGTAAACAATAATATATTGTATTGACTTTTATATAGATCATAAGCAGTTATTTATTACGCTTTGTTATTTGTTACTCTATATTTTATTCCTTGACTCATATTTGGGCTTATTTCATTTACTGTTTGTCCATGCCAGTATTTGTCATTGTTTTACTAGATAATAAATCATTGTTTTATTTAATCAGTTAATATTTACCCAATTACCTTGATTATTGTTTCTTTTTGTTAATGCTGGCCATTGAGACAAAGTAATAATCAGTTGTTACAGTCTGAACTCTCCAGGATCCACCGAGTAGGACTACACATACAGAGGAGTACAGAGGAGTTGGTTGTTTGGTACTTTAGCTACATTAGGATCTTTGTTAGATAGGGGCCAGCTTGATCTATAACTTGAGGATGATTGCAAAATAACAATTGGGAAATTGATAGGATAGTGGCCGGTGTCTTAATATCCAAGGGAGAAATAGGGGAGAGATGCATGGAGGAATATTTGGTGTTGACTGGGCGTAGGACGGTCAAGGGAGAAGCTTTCACTTTTAACTAGAAATTATTTATCCAACAACTCTTCCTGTAACACTTTATTTTCAAAATATTTAAATTCATCTGTCCCTTCTGATACTGGCATTCAGATTAAATAGGCTGTCTATATTATTATTGTTCCTATTCTCCATAATTTTCATCTTATCAGAAATCTTGATAGTTAAAATGAACAAGTGCTTAGTAACTTGGAAATTGATGACACCGTAAAAACACTAAAATAGTGCCATATATGTTATATAGAAGAAAGTCAACCAGAAAAGATAATATGGTTAGGCCCTTTTAGAAACAGATAACTTCACACTTCCATCTTGTCATCACTATTCTTTCTCACATTATCACACCTGGTTTATATTTTTGGTTAGTATTATATCATTATAAGAAACAGAAGGAGCATTTATCTCTTAGAAATAAAATGTAACCTATATTTTGAAAAATTTAATAATAATTGAAAGTGATGTATTGAGGATTGAGGATTCTTGATTGTTTTATCACCCTCCCTCTACTTAGATTCATAAATATTTTCTCACCACTAAGTTATTAGCGTAAAAATGCTGACACAATGGTTGGGTAGTAATACATAATGCTCAAATATTAAAAGCCAGGACCACTATCTCTTATTTCTTTACTTCTTTAGGGAAAATCTCAATTCACCTTGTGAGCTATGTTTTGTTATGTATGGAAGAAGGAACAGGAAAGATGGGTAAAACCACATTAGGGAACAAACACAATATGGTTTTTACAATGCAAAGAACAACACACAGTTCACACATTTCATAGTTACGGTTGGGCAAAGAGGTAATGACTGCCTTTTAAAGAAAACAAATTGTTACCGCTCAATTCCTTTACCTTAAAAACGTAAAAGAGGACATCCTCAAAGATATATTCACATCTAATTCCCATTTCTTGTGTCTCTTCCTTATGTTTTGCAATGTTGAGTGTGAACTATTTTTCTCTTTTCACTGTAAAAACCATATTGTGTTTCTATCTCTCTTTCTTATACCTTCTTACATAATTTTAGTTCAATTGAAATTCTGGAAAGAAGATAATTAGGTGGTTTATGAAAGTTATATTTATTCATTGTATATTGATTTATTTTTATTGCTATGTGTTGCACTTAATATAACTTGATGCAAGAGGATCCTAGAGAGGGCAGAAAATTGATATAGTTGTGTAATTTACTGGTATTGTTGGTGTCACACAACGAATAATAGTTTACCATGCTAAGTAATTCAACTCGAACCATTTACTGCATTGTTGTCTTCTAATCAAGATTGCCTAGTTTTAAAACAGAATAATTGATTTAACCAAAATATTACTGTCATATTAAAAGTTTAAAGAAAGTGTTTGAAAAACCATCTAGTCATGTACATTCTTCTTTCATCTTGAGAATAAACCACACTTCAATGAGATGTTTGGTGGAGCTTGATTGTTTCCAAATTACCTGGTTAAACGTGTGTGGCACGAGCTTTTAGTGAAAATTATATCAAATAATGCATTGCATCAATCTAAACCAAATTAGTATTTTAAATTAAATTAATCAAAATGATTCTGTTAATATTGGAAATACGCAGTAATCTTATTAAAAATAAACATACTTTTGACATAATTTAAAATATATGGATATAGTATTGACTTTGTGATTTATTAGCATTGTATTTAATTAAGTATTTATTATTTTTATAAGCAATAATTCGATGCTTTATGGATTTGTGAATTAGTATTTGCTAGGTTTTTTTGTTTTAGAAAATATTGTTTGTCATTATATTGTGTTTATAGAATGTTTAACCAAATGGTATTTATTTATGAATGTAATAGTGATTTGTACTTTGCTAATTTGTAGCATTTATTTTTTATTGTTTTAGCAATAAACGGACACTACGCAGACAAAATATTGTATTTTTATTTAGTTGATGTTTCACATTGACTACTTACTGAAACTTAATTTAAATAGGTTTCAAACTCTCCTTACTCTGTACACACAAAACTCTTCCTTGAAATGATAATGTTCTTGAACCAGCTCCTCTCGCTAGTTTTTTTAATCCTTGAAGCCTATTTAACAAACCTTTATCACCACCAGCAGAATTAGGTATGTACCTATTGCTGTAAAGTGCAACTCTGGTAGAATTATCAACAGCCATTTGATTCTGGAACTTTAGGAGGAGACCCTCAGGACTACTCTCTACAAAGATGAAGAAAAATTAAATTCTTCACGGAATTCTAACTTTGTTTTACTTGCTATCTAAGGATGTGTTGGTTCTGTAATGTTATAACCACAATGTTTAAAAATAAATTGTTCAAGAACTAATATTTGGAAATTTGGTGGTGTGTGCATCACATATCTCACAAAATATTTTAATGTGGAAATGTTCATTCAAATCTTAACAAATATGGGGGAAAGGCCTTTAAAAATGAATTTCCTCATTCAAGAAAATTGAGTATTAATCATTATTGAATTTTATTTTAGAGTTCTAGTATTAGGATTGGAAAATGGTTCCTTCAATAAACAAATCTATTACATAACAAGTATTACAACTTTATAAAGTAAATAAACTATCATTAGTATCAGTACCTTTGTTATTTGAGGTATTTAAAGTGCACTTTCTGAACTGTTTGATTATATCAGTATACGAGAATTTGTAATAGCAAAAGTGCCGACTAATTCTACCAGGTAAGATATTTTAACATACCTTCCAGGGTTCTTTTACATGTCAAAATCAACATGGGATCAACGGCTTTACTTCTCTTTCAAAGAAAGTTGTGCTGGAAACTTTCATCGCTCAAGAAAAATTGGTCGATTGAGGCGCACGAACATTGGGTCCTGAGGCAAGCACTTTACCCCACGACTACCAAGGTCAACTATTATAGTAATCATAGCCCAGATTTACATCAATGGATTAAGAATTATTAAGATTGAATTTTGATGAAATACATGCCAATGTATGTGGGAAGGGAGAAACATTTAAGAAATAACACCTCGGTAAATTAATCCTGAATTAAAATCCTGATCACATCTATGGCCAATCAGACCAGACCAGACGGATGTCTTAATCCAGGTGCCCAATAAAGTGTCTCATATAATATTTAATTCAAGTTACTGATAAACATTTGCAATGAAACATTGTTTTCCAAGTCCTTAAAAGCTCATTTATGATTTTATTATCTTTATTATATAAGTTTTCTCAGAAAAGTTATTCATTCTCCTCATTTTGTTGAACTACCTCTTATTACAAGTTTTTTTTTTTACTATTACTGATGGTTTATTTTAATCTTGTTCTCTGTAGGTGTCATCACAAGACATTTTTACGATAATCAAGTCTTGCAGATTATGGTGGGCAGGACATGTAGCACAGAGGGGGAATTCTAGAACCATGTTCAGGGAACTGACTGACAAACACAATGAGAAGAGACCAGTGGGAAGACCTAAAGGCAGATGGAGGCTAACATTAGAATGGACCTGAAAGAGATAGGGTATAATGAGGTGGACGGAATAGAACTATTTTGAGATAGGGATAGGTGGCATACTTTAGTAAGTGCAGCATAAACTTTCAAATTACTAAGTTCATAGAATAAGTTTTTTTTTGTTTCTTTTGTTTTAGTAATATCCACCAAAGTGCCTGGTATTAGTGGAAATACTATTATAAGGCTGATTACAGATATTTGAATTAATTACAAGCTTATGTGCTGTGATAAACAGGGGTTCACATTTTTAGTTAGTAAAACCATTTTTAAATTAATAATTATTACATTTACATAAAAAAATTGTTAAGTTATTTTTTTTTAACTCATTTTGAATGACTAAACCTTTACCTTTATTTATTAATCCAATTTGAATGAGTAAAATTATTTTTATTGAATTAAAATTATTTTTTCCTCACTTAGTTTTAAAAACTATTGGTAAAATTACTATTTCATAATAAAGTCTCATTTTCTTTTGCTTATACCTTACATCTTACATAAATCTCGTCTAAATATTTTTTTTAGCACCTAAATACCATCTTCAACTCCTGATTTTTATTTGTTGAATCGTTGTGATATTTTGCACTTTTAATTTTGGCATAGTTCTAAAGATTCACCTTTTTGACATTTTAAAAATACTTTACTTTATATACACTCTTACTAATACAAAAAAAGGGTTGACCAAGCATTCTTTTAATTATTTTTTTTCAGTATGTACCTTTTTAACTTGCTATATACTCTTCATTATATTTTATTTTGTTGTTTGCTTGTTATTGGTTACAGCTTCCTATCAATCAACTCCACACTTTGTATATTTATACTCTTCATACAGGCTGAGCATTGTAATCATTCTTGTTGGTGTGTCTCCAGGCTACATATAATTCCTATTTCAAACATGCTAATTATACCAAATAAAAAAAACTAACAAATTGTTGGTAAATAAGAATCTACTTAATATAATCAAACATATCACTTAATTAATAATGAAGTTAATAGTTGTAAACTGATAATTACAGCATAGCTAAGTCATTATTTATTCAGACATAAACACATTTAAGAATTATCATAAATCTACCAAACATTTCTCAAGGCCAGTAATGACACAAAACACTAAAAACTCATTCTCCAATAAATTATCTTAATGCTTTATTCTTTATTCATTTGATTGCCATCTAATTAGCAGAACTGAGGTAAATTTGTGTAATTTATGTTCATGAAGTGTTTTATTATTATTATTATTATTATTATTATTATTATTATTATTATTAGACATTTAATTAATTAATATATTAGTCTAGGTATTGGTACCATAAAACTCTTTGTTATCTTAAGCTTAGGAATTGTTTCACAAATTCTTGTGAAATTATGATAACATGTTTTATCACCTGGTTACCTTCATCTGCTTAGAATGAACCACTTTTTGGTAATATGTGGATTTGATTAGTGTCAGATATGCATGGTCACATGGTTGTGATGTTCATTGATGGTATGTGAATGCCATTATTAACAGTTTTAAATTTATTTTTTAAATAAAATAACATATGTAATAAACACACTTTTATCATTATTAATTCCAACAATAGTAATTATTTATATGTTTATATGCTGTTTATATGTTTCAAAGAAATACATTTTCTTTTAGATTACTTTATTTTGGCATATTTTTTAAACATGATTTATTTTAATATTTCTAAATACTTTGGAAATGTAAATAACCGCTTTACAATATTTTGTTGTTGTTTTTGTTAAAGATCTTAAAAACATATCTAACATAGAAGGCCTACTAATTTGACCAGACCACATTTAACTTCCTAGTTGCAGTAGTAAAATACTTCTTAACCACTCTGTATCATGGCAATAAATAATTAGTGGTGAGAACTAACATGACATACTTCTGCAGTAGTATCATGTTGTTATTGATTACCTTCTACATCAAATATTTTATTTATGAAAGAATATCAGAAACAACAAACCATGATCAACACATGAAAATACTATTGATTAATCGGAGGGACCATTTTGATATACTCTTATATTTGGTAGTTTTCTACTTTAATACCAATATTTATTCATTCCATGAATGTCTTCTAAATGTTGTTGAGGCAGACAGAAATATTACTGTCATTTTGATTTGTAATTTAAATATATCTACACAGAGATTTCAAAGTAACACTTGGAGAAATCAAACTTTAGAAATTATAGGAACTTCTGTAAAAGCAAGAAACACTTTGAGGTTTGTTTGAATTAGTTGAGTTTAGTTACTAAACAGCATTAATTAAATTACCCTCACATAAGTACTTCACTCATGTATGTTGAAAAATAACCCCAGTAGACAAGAATCAAATTAAGCACTTTTGGCATGACTTTAGTTTTCTTAGCAATTAGCTATATGATAGCTATAAATTGTACCCCAGCTATGTTAGGAGTGTATGTAAATGACAGCTAGTAAAAGTTATGAGGTCTACTCTCATGTTTTCATTCGCCAAACCATATGATCCGATAGACTATATGTTGATTTGTTGTCCCTTTTGGAAATCAAAACTTTCACAACAATTATTTTGTTTTTGATTATTTTCTATAATCTTTTTTTACATCTGCATCCATCACTCCTTTGGCGATTGAACTATAGGTGAATATCTCACACACCTACCTATGATTGACTCTGCCTTAAATTTGTTAGTACAGTGTAATCTTCCTTTAACAGACATCTCTGAATAGCGGATTATTCCTTATAGCAGACAGTTTAAAATACCATGGCAAAATAACATAGGCTATTACAGTGAAACAATTTCACAATAACGAACCTTCTAATTAACATACATTCCTAGAGATGCTTATTTATGTATATCCATCTCTAAACAGCAGCCAAAAATTAAAACAGTTGTAGTTAATATCCACAGTATAGAGGCTCATATGGATTAAACTGTGTTCAAGAAGGATGATATTTAAAAATATATTTTCCCAAATAACAGACACTTCTTAGTGACAGACTTTTTTGTATCACAAAAAGTGTTCGCTATTAAAGATTTCACTGTAATATATTAAACTGTGTAGATTCTTAAGCAAGTAATAAAAATAGATTTTGGAAAGAACATAGTACTTTTATATTTGTTGTACACAACTTTAAATTAATTTAATGTTTATATTCTAGTTTTTTTTAGTTATTGTAATTATAGTCTGTGTTGACATTGCACAGTTGAAATAATAGATCTAACCAACCTCACATACTATAATAGTGTTTGGTTGGTATAAGTGAGCTTAACAAATAACAATTAGTAACAGATTTCAATTATTTGTGATATTATTTTCTTAACACTCTCAATACTCTGGACAGAGCTTGGTTATTAGTACCTGGATCCTCCTAGTTATAAATAAGTCTGAGGGACTCTCTCAAATCCTGCTTGGCAAGTCTCCAACTTGGTGTTCCTGACTTAAACTAGACATAGAGCTCCTGGAAACAATTTAAGGTAGTGGCAAGACTTAAAACATTGTTTGCAAGATCAAGAACTTGTTGAGTAAATATAGAGCTCATTCAAGTTGATTAGGATGTATACTAATATGCCACTTTTCACAAGTTTTATTATTAAATGCATAACCATGAACATAGGCACAGTGGAGGGTTCATGAGGTTCAAAGCCCCCTCTCCCTTTTCGCCAGAAGTGTCCCAAAGTAGTTAGTTTTTATATTTATTGAGTGTCTAAAGAAGTAATAATCTGCAGCTTTCTAGATAGCCATTTGATTTTGCACTAAAAGCAATCAAATAACGAATTAATATTAAATTTGTTGCCTAATATATTTTTTTGTAAAAGTGTATACTTTTATACTAAACTGTTAGCAACAACTAGTCAGCCTTGTAGTTATATAGTCTTTAATATTTAATAACTTATAAGTTAGTATTACACCTTTTTAAGTAAATACATTTATTGCCATTAATGAACCCAATATCTTAACTTTGAAAGTTATTCTCCCTTTAGTACTCCGGTTTTTTTGACACCTGGCAATCGTTAGTCTTCTTTCAAATATATGTTGTTTATTTCTTCTTTATAAATAATTGCATAAAACATTACTAACCACATTATAATTTATTATTTTACTATAAGTTAATCTTGTAAAATTGTTAAAATGGTGTACATCTGTTAGTAATCCTAACAAGAGGCCAACTAACTGGTAGTTAAATGCAATTAAAATATTGTTGATTATGATTATTATTATTATTATTATTATTATGAAGTTATAGCATGAGCATGTGTAGTTAGGATTCATTTGTGATTTTTATGCCTTTTATTAATTAACTTGGTTTATTTTTTCTATCCCCTATGGGGACTAGACTAAGTTTTAACATATTTCAAGGCCCTAATGACCTCAATGTGTCGATGGGCCTCAAAACCCTAATAATAATAATGATAATAATATTTTTTCTACACTGGAGAATAGGTCTAATCATTCAAGGATGACCACAACAATAAACCGCTCTTTGAAACAAACATCAATATTTCAGTTTTTCTCAAATAAAGAAACAAGAAGTGTTCCTAATTAATAATAATAGTAATAATAAATAAAAAAAATTAATAATAAATAATAATAATAATTAATAAAGAACATCCTCTAAAGTATTAATAGTGAAAATACAGTGAGCTAGTCTGGTTTGAGGATTTGTGTGCATTAAGGCTCAGTCGCACCCGTTATTGAACATTACAGAAGGAGATGAACATTGCTAAAATCTTGTGTCTATTTGATTGTATTGGCTTACGTTCAGCCAATCAGAAACCAATTTAGGTCTACTTCTGTATTCAAATAAAGTAATTAGTTATTTGATCAAGAATAAAAAATCATTAAAATATATAGTAAAAGGTATTGCATTTAAAATTCTTTAGTAAGAGTAATAATTTAATGACTTTTTCATATATTAATTTGATTCTATATAACTTGTGCCAAAACTGCTGGCTCCAATTGAATTTCTGGAGTTTATCTTTCCTGATGCATCCACTGCAATTGATGTAATAACTACTAGTTCTGATAAAATAGGTGTTCCCGATCACCATGCCCCTGATTGCAACTGTATTTTCAGTTTTTCGGCTTTATTGTATATGTAGAGTAATGATAGCATAATGGTGTATTTGAGTAAACCTATGGTCGATTTCCACAGAGAAAAGTTGCTTTTTTTCGTGACAACTGCAAATAATATATATTTTCAACAACAACCCAATTCAAAAGCTACCACCATTGCCATTTGAATGTACTGACGACTTTTCATCAGAATTGATGGACACCTAGTCAAGAGAGTAGTTTGTCATAGAGGTCAGGGTTCAAAATATAATGCCCAAGAGTATTGAGATTGTTTTACTTAAATTGAATCCCATTTCCTCAAAGTAATATCAGGTATATTTTCATTCATTTTTACCTTCCTCATGCTCACACCACAAGCTTAAATATGAGTGGTAAGACGCTATACATATAAAAAACTTTTCTCTTTCATGTGAAAATAACAGATGTTTTATTTCTTTTCAGATGTTCCATTAAAATATGTTCCATTACAAGATCATTTTACTGATATTATTTATTATAATCGCTAAGATTACTTGTTATGCTGCAAGTAATTTACTAACTTCATTTCAAGATGAGAATATCTTACATTTGTCTTCTTTTACTGCCCGAGTAAAGCTTATTCTTAAAGAATATTTTCTCCAGAAAATCTACCTACTTGTCATTGATGATGAAGATGACTCGTCTTGTAAATTAAGTGATGATATATTAAAGGATATTCATTCCTCTACTACAGTTTCAACAATATCCTTACTAAACTTTACAAATGTTAAGGATTTCGGAAGATTTCATGTTCAAGACAATATTGAAAACAGTGTAAGTTTTATTGTTTTTAAAAGTGAAATATTAAACAGTTGTTTTTCATATGATTATTGGATTGACTCAAACTTGTGGAATCCAAGAGCCTTCTTTCTTTTAGTTATAACCAGAAATGTTAGTGAGAAAAGAGTCACAATGAAGAACATGTTTGAAGATTGCTGGACACGATACAGCATTTTAAATATGTTGGTTGTCTTTTGGAGAGATACACCCTTGGAATACAACATTAAAAGCACAAATGAATCCAGAGGATCAAAATTAGGAGTAAAGGCAATGAGCTATAATCCATTTACCAAAGAGGTTCATCTCAATAATCTGTCCGACACATATATGACTCTTGATGCATATAAAATGTTCCGTGACAAGCTTAAAGACACCAAGGGCTTTTTACTGGATTCACCACTTGATTATTATCATCCCCTGGTTATTGAATCAAAAGCTCCAGACGGTAGAATAATTCTGGGTGGACCAAATGGTAATTTTTTTACTGTTTTAATAGAGAAGATGAATTTTACTTTAAATTTTTTTTATTTGAATGAAGATAATATTTTTAATTATTATGATAATGTAAATTCAACCACCCATGGTCTAAGCATTCACCAAGATTTTTTAGTTCGACTTTTCAATGACCATAGATCGACATACCCACATGATCAAGATTGCATCACCTTTATTGTGCCAAGAGCTCTAGAAATACCCAAATACATGAATATAATTTTACCCTTCTCAGCAACTATTTGGCTTATGTTTGTCCTTAACAATCTTTTCATGGCTTTTGTTTGGAAAGTTCTAGCTTTCTATAACATTCCAGGGAGTAAAACCTCACCACAATCTAGTGTTCTTATTGAAACATTCAACATGTCTTTAGGAGGTGCACCTCGTTCTCTTCCTTCCTTGTTATCTCAGAGGTTCTTAATCCTCATGTGCTTGGTGTTCAACTTGCTAATGAACAGTACATACAAAGGATTACTATACAGTTTCCTCACAATCCCCATGTACTATCCTGAATATGAACACAATAATGGAAGCTCTGGATTCTGATCTTAAAATCTCTGCAATAACATCTGCTCCAGCCTCAAAATATTTGTTGAGCTCAATTGATTTGACAGACCCATATGTTATAAAAACTTTAAGCAAACTAGTCATTATCAAAGATGAAAAAAAATCTTTGGAAATGGTAGCATTTTCCAGAAACATCAGTAGAGTGAGTTCAAAGTATACTGGCCAGATTGAAGTTAACAGACCTGAATATATTCGTGATGACAGAGCACAACTACATGTGATTGATGATTGCTACTGCACGATTTTGGGCACTTTCAGTTCTGTTGAGGAGCATTCCCCATTTTTGGCCAAGTTCACTGACATAGCTATGAGACTCCAAGAATCAGGATTTATTATGAAATGGAAAAAGGATCACCTTCTTGATGGTCTTCGAACATTAAATATAAAGACACACAGAGCTAGTCTTACTAAATTGAAAGTTGGAAATCTGCAGACAGCATTCTACATCCTTGGATCTGGGTTGAGTTTTGCAAGCTTGGGGTGCTTTTTAGAAGTAGCAATATACTGTTTGTTAAAAATGTGCTAAACAGATTATAGAACAATTATAAGTTACTCTAAGAAAATATTCTGTTTATTAAAAATTATATATTTTTTAGTTTTGCTTTTACTAAAAAATTTCCACATCACATAATCTCATTCCAAAGCTATGCACTAATATATTCTATTATTCAAACTTCATCAAAAAGTGTTAAGAATAAACGCTATTATAAACTCTTTTATACCTTCAACCAGTGATTTTGAACATTTTAATAAAACATAATATAGTAAAAGTTTGATAATATGACACGCTCAGTACTTTGACAATGTTGGTTTACCAAATATGCCAAATTATCGGTTTATATGGTGTATTATAAGTGTCACATGTTTCTGTTTCATTCCTTAGAGCGACTGCACACGATCGACAATTTGATTGGTCGAAGTGTTCACTATTGATTAAAATGGGTCTCCGCACATGAGACTAAAAATATGTGACATCATGTTCCATTTTCCAACCGACTTAACAAAGACCCAACAGTTGCAGTAATTATAGAAGTGGGAGAGGAAATGAAAAAGAATTGTGGTATCGCAAAGGAGTATGGAATTCAAACAAACACTATTGACTTACCTTAAAACAAACAATTTTTTTTTTAATTATGAAAAACTGAGTCTTCTGTAGTACACATCCAAATACTCTCACAACCATCGACAAACCGATGGTGGTTGGTTGTATGTGCAGCCACTAGTTGTCGGCCTCAGACATCTGCCAGACTGTTAGCCATGTGCAGTGTCTTCCCACCAACTCTATTACAAAATGTTCTGCCATCGATTGTTATGTGCAGTGACCCTTAAGCTTTATCAACACTTTTATTAGTTTTGAATCAGTTCATAACTGTTAGGTATTTGATTTTTGCCTCTACGAGTAAGGTTTTTTCCAGATACCTACTTTCAATCTCATACTGTCAACATATTTGACACATTACCTCACTTAACACACTATTGAGGGCAATAGCTATGTATACCTTGACCACCCTTAGGCCTTGAATGAACTCTTACAGGACTCTAGTGTGCTGGGCTGCTGGCTCCTTCCGCCTCCCACCCACCCTTCCCTATCCAATTCCTACAATTCTCTTCCTCCTAACAATCCCTTCTCCTTACTCAGCCAAAAGCGGCAACATAGCTCTCTGACGGTCTGTCCATTCACAGCTTGAAAATGTACAAGGGGAGTGAAAGTCATTTCATTAGTAACAGAGTGTTACTGCCTAAAATAATAGCAATACTGTAAATGTTTTCTTTCCAAAGGTATTTGATAGAAGGGTTTGCCTGGCCTTTTGGGTAACAGAGCTCTACTTAATAAATTATTTCTTATGAGAGTTTGATTTTCATTGTTAATGCTACAAATTTAAGGCACATTTACAGGCTTTGTACATCAAGTGTGCTATCTTAGTGTGGCATAGCATAGTATAGCGTAGCCTAGCATAACTTAAAGAGTGAATCCAATTTAAGCTATTTTGAACAACTTGTAACAAAATGTCACTAGAAACATCTAAAATTAAAAAATACTCATTTCTAGTGGAGTTGATAAATAATCAGACCAAAATCATTGAAATCGTAAAATGTGTGCTTAAATGTGAATTTTACTGATTTGGAGCACTTTGAGTTCAAATATAGTTTCTCACTTTATGGTCATAATCGTATCAAATCATCATTCTAGTTTATTAGAAACAACTTTCTCCAAAATTCCACAAGAAGCGTCGAAATAAAAAAAAGTCATTTCTATTAGTTTTGAAAGTAAACAGACCAAAATTATCTAATTCGTTAAATAAGTGCTTAAATGTGGATTTTAATGATTTTGGGCAACTTTGAGTTCAAATAAACATTTTTCTCACTTTATCTTGATAGTTATATCAAAATGCCATTCTAAGCTATTTTGAACAACTTGTGACAAAATTTTACTAGAAATGTCAAAAAACTAAAAAATCATTTCTAGTGGTTTTAACGCATGTGAAGTAGCAGATAAAAGATACAATCTTTGTGAGTCAATAACAAACATTTTTTGAGCCTATGATTATAATTATTATGGTAGGATATAAACTCTAAAGTATATTTGTTGGAAAGCCTGGGTAGTAAAAATGGGCGCCCGCAAATTTTTTTATGACTCAGGGGATAGGGGGTGACGGGTGGGTATTAAAATATATCCCCCCTAAACACACTTCAACCTGAACACAACTTACAGAATAATAAAAATAAAATTTAATACATTTAAAAATACAGTTTCCTTTTTAAATGAAATCAAATAAACATTTTTAAAGGATTTAATTTATTACAATCTTATAATTTGAACTTATTTGTCAACATTACATAAAAAAAACTAGTTACTTAAATAGAAACTGAAGGCGCCTACGGTAATTACTAGATTTAAAGCTTTTTTCTACAAAAGCAACTTAGTTTGAGTTTACT
>CABEEJ010004886.1:24645-57424 GCA_901482245.1 Timema douglasi
CCTTGCACACTCAACAAACATAACCCGGTAAACTTTGTGCAGTGTTATAAAACTAAACGATCTCACTACAGAACATGTCGTCTCTGGCAATGGTAATAAGATGATAATCGCATGGCGCTTTGATGGGAAGAAATATTATGTTTTGGAAAGCAAATCCAAAATTTTTAGATTACTGTCTTGATTGCTAATTTTAAGGCAAACTAGAAGATAAAAAATTGTAGGCATTGTTTTTCTTAAAAGAAAATATTTTATGTGTTAAATAAAATAGGAAATTCCAGGGGAACAAGCGCTTGCCCACCCCCCCTCCTCTACTACTGCAGGTGCCCATGGTAGTAAACACAAATTACTCTGGGTTCATGATGATTGCGATTCCAGAAGTTAATATTAGTTTTGTATAGCGAAGGTAAACTAATATACTAATAATAAATTATTGCCACAATCATTTTACAGTACAAAATATGTTATTAAAACAGGTATTTTCGTTTATACTGAAACTTTACCTTTCAACACACTTCACCAAAGTAACCCCCCAATTTAGGGACATGGAAGTTATAGAAAAGGAAGGAATTTTTTTTACTAAATGATGTCTATGCCAAAAAACCAAACACACAAAAAGTACAATCCATATTGAATATTTATCCACAACTATTGTATTTGTATAACTAAATTAATAATAAAGCAATCAAAAACTACAATGGCTTATTTTTTATAGCTAAAAAGGTTTGTTTTTTCTTATTATTATTATTATTATTATTATTATAAAAATAAAAGATGACATCAATAATAAATAAATTAGTCATACATTTATTATGCCTTGTATGGGGCCATATTATAAAATATAAGTCTGTTGTGAAATTATTAAGTTCTTTGAATCTAATCAAGACAACATATTATATAATCCCAAATGAGGCCAACCTGCTCCTGACAATGAGAGGATTGACCACTAATATATTCGGTACCTATTTAAATACTACATCTGCACCATATTTATTGTGAATACTATACTTTTAATACTATTTTGGTCACATAAAACACCACTTGCTTGGACAGCAATGTTTGATAATCTAACACGGGTGGACTGAAAATAGTGTTTTAACCTAAATAATTAATCCTTTATCAGTATTACTTAAACTTTATGTAGGCTGTAATGACCCTGTTTTGGACCCCCTCTCAGTTATCAGAAAATCATGGATGAAGTATTTTAACTATATATATAAGTTTCCTTATATGCTTCATCCAAGGATGATTAGACAAAATTAAACAATTTCATTTTCAGTATTTACAAAATTCTAAATTCAAGTTATATTGTTATTATTAATATCATTTTGATTAATTATCATTTATTTTGTTCAATGTTTAAAAGCGGTGATGAGTTGGCCACCTTTTAGGTCACTCAGTATTATGACAACCAATAAGACTGTGAAGAGCTCTCTTACTGGTTGGTTTTAACACTGGGAAAAGGGGTTCCAGAAGCAAGGGCTAGGTCAGATATCGGGGGCAGGAGAAGCTTCTGGAAAGTGCACTCTGTGTCAGTTTACTATACAAGTAGGATCTATGTCAGTGTAATATAGCCTAAAATTTCAATTACAATTTTTTTTTGTTTTAACTCAATAAATGGTACATTCATGTTTAACTCAACCAACTTGGGAACTTATTAAACCAATTTCCTAAATACCTAAGGGGGGTGAGATACATTATCCTAATTATCATCCAATCGTGTGATAACTGCGCAGTACAATAATTAGCACGCCAAGATGGAAGAATAGGGCATGTAAAATGTGAACAATATAATTGTATATTGTAATATAATACGCAACAAGGCTTGATTGAGACTGATCCAACATAGAATTTGTTTTTGATCTTATGTTTGCTGAAGTGAGTCTTAAGGGCATTGATTAATTAAATTAATTGTTGGAGAACCAACTTATCGCTCAGTATAGTATTTTCTGACAGTGTTTTACATTCGAAAAATAAAATTAATATTAATGGAAATTAAAGTTTTAACTGACATTATTAGTATCATTGGTTTCTTAAAATTATTAACTGTGAGCTATAGATTTTTGTGTGTGACATATTAACTTGATACAGATGAGCGTGTCAAGTTTGAAATGAGATCAATTTTGAACAACAAACATTTATTAACTTATTACAAAGAAAATTGGTTTTTGAGAGTGTTGGTATTTATTAATTTAATTTACATTCAATATAGTATGTCAAGGTATTTTTCTAATTCTTATTTATCATTACTTGTATTATTTTTAAAGCAAACCTACTTATTTTGTATGGACAGATATTTTTGGTGCCATCAATTCTGCACCCCACTTTGCCCTCCTTTCACCCACAAGATATTGACCTTAGTGTGTCCCATAGGAAAATATGACCCTTGTTCGAACACTTTCAATATTAACTGAGAGTTCCATTTTTTTTTATGATCACAATAATTCTCTTTCCAATGTGTGGAGAGAGAAAGTAAAAAGCATACAAAAGTTGAGTTATTTGTCAATATTTCCTTTCCCGTTAGTCTTACAGTAAAAAGAGTCATAACAAATATTTAAAATAATTAAATTATATACTATATAAATACTAGCAGAACCAGTGCAAAAATGCACCAAAAATAAGTAGTAAAAGAAATATTTAACATGTGATTATGATCCAATTAAATTCCCCCTTACATACACTCTTTCCAGGGATCACATTTAATATTTAAAATTTTCATAATCTGATGGTTATTTAGAGTGGTCCTTTTACATTCTTATAAAATTTCTGTTTTCAATTAACATATAAAAATTCTAGATTTTAAAACTTATTTTGTTATATTAAATCATACTTCTATTCCTGCCAAATTTAAATTTTCTACAAGAATCACAATTAAAAATGTTAAATTTTCAGACTTTTACAGATAAGTTTCATTTATATTAGTTTTGTTTAAAAATGAGGTGGCCCAATGGCTAGATAATTTTGTAATAAAGGAAATTGATAAAACTAAAGAAAAAAATACTAAATAAAAAGGAAAAATAAACTACTAAGAATAAATTTGATGAAGAAAGCCCACCTAGGGAAAGAGGAAAAATGTGGGAAGAGTCCAATGCTCAAAGGTGAAATCTTCTTCCTTTCTTCTGTCTTCTATAGTAGAAGTAGTCACACACACATTTTAACACAAATAAAATAATATTTCGGCATTGTTGCCTTTATCAAATACAAAGAAGGAGATAATACAAATAACACAAACAATGGATTACTCCATTTTTTCCTTTAGTTTTATCAATTTCCTTTATTATAAAATTATATTAGTTTGAACCATATTTTTACTATAACGCCTAACTTTGATGGTTCAAATACAAAAGAAATATATAATAACAATACGCAAATTGAAAGAGTGTGCTAGGTAAGTTAAAAATTGCAGAAAAACTGAGATAAACATCAGCAATGCCCACGCAATATAGAACAACTGAGGGCAGTTCCCCACGGCCTACCCCGACAACAAATACCATTTAACCAGAATGTAACTATGCCTCAGAAAAGATCATCTTACAGACTATTATTACCATGTGATGGCTAAGAATGAACGTAAAAAGGGAGTAAGAACAAAATTCATCGTACTATGTTATTTATTAAATACCAATAAAGAATAATTAAACACTTTTTTGTTTATTTTAGATAAATTCCCAAGTTTTAAGTCTATTGATCTTTAACACATATTGTAAGTGTAAAAGTTTAAAGTTAAAGTTCTTTACTCTTCAAAATAAACACAAGTGCTAAAGAAATATAAACATTACCATTAGATATTTCAACTTTAGTCAAAGTCCTAAGTTTTAGTTCCATTAATCTTTGACGTATAAAGTTAGAGTAAACGTTTAAAGTTAAAGTTCGTTACTCTTCAAAATAAACACAAGAGTAAATGAAATACTACCATTGGATATTTCAACTTTAGTTAAAGTCCTAAACTTTAAGTCCATTTATCTTTGACCCATACGCTAATTGAAAAGGTTCATAATGAAAGTTCCAAGTCAATTCATATGAGAAATGGTTCCTAAATGCCGAAAGAGAATTTTGAAAACATAGATGATTGTGCCGAAAAGGAATTTTTTGCTTACATTGTTATTATCCTCGCCTTCGTTTGCACTAGCTATAACCAGAGCCAGTCCCAGAGTAGTTCCTCATTCACACGGGCACTCTTTTATATGTTGAAGCACAGGTCACAGAAAGGGGGACTACAAGCTTCTAGACGGCCGAGGAAACAAAACTTGGGCACTGGCGATGTTCTTTCCAATCGGAGACCAGGGGTGGGGGATGGCTGTTGTTGTTGAGTGTTTGAAGGGGCGCGTCTCTCAGTACAGTTTGGACAGTTGTCTGGTTCGTGCGGGTTGTTTCGATGGGCCGGCCGGGCGTGTTGTAGAGTCAGCCGCTGGTGGAGTTGGTTCAATTGGGTAAGTCGGGTGTATTTCATGTTCCTTGTAGTGTTAAGCTAGTGGCTAATGCTACAAGTTTTGAAAATTTAGTAGTCCCAACCTCTTTATCCAGCTCACTCTTATTGACAAAATAAAGCTTTCATGTACTGCTTGACATTTAAAAGAGTTTAAAATGGGGTTGATCAAAATCGGATAAGAGTCGATTAAGTTACTAGCCAGGTCAGAATTTCGATATATATACTATTTTGCCTTTTTTGTCAAAATAAAGCCGTCACACATTGTTTGACCTAATTATAAATCGTTTAAAACTGGTGTCCAAATCATTTAATAAACGATGACAAAGTTCATCACTGGAAAAATTTATGATCACTAAGTATTATTATATATGGGGGAGGGGGCCTTAAAATGTGCAGAATTAATAAAAACAACTACATCCCAGTGTGGTATGAAACTGAAATTTGGCAGGCACGTGAAAATACTAAATCCAAATAACTATAAGTTTATAGTGTAAGTGTAGTGTAAGTGTAAGTGTGCGTATAACCCGAACGGGTAGTAAGACGCGGTGCTATTAATAATAATTAATAATATAAGTGTCTAAACATTTTTAAATGGGACTCCAGGAAATGAAAAATATTCATCAATGTCTTATAGTTAAGGTGAAGTATTTGGGAAAATAGCTCAAAATTAATCAAACCACACTAATTTAAGAATACCTCTGCACAGTCAGTGAATATCTAAAACTAAAAAAATAAATTTACAATGAATGCTCACAAATAAAATCATTTCATTAGTTTTACTTTTACACAAATTCAATATGAAAATAAATAATATGGTTTCTAATTATTTAGTTTCCCCCAAAATTAATCAACTTTATTTCAAATTCTAGTGCTAAATGTTGAAAAATACATAGTGTATGACCTAAAAATCAATTATTCTTTTTAAATCATTTATTTTAAAAGTAACCTCAATTTTTATTTTTGGAAAATTAGTTATAAATTTATTAAAAACAAATGTAAATATTACAGGTTCCATAAAATGCGTAAATAAATATACAAACATAATAATTATAAATACACCAATCATGTGTTTTCCATTAAAATGCTAAAATATATATTACAATGGGATTTTTATTTTTCCAAACAAAAACGACAATAAAAATCCTCTATAAATTGTTTCATTTACAATGATTTGATTGATTTCTACCCTAGGCTGCCCTCTGTTATTCATGTGCTGTACTGAACATAAATCAAAGTTGGTCGCTTGTAATGTCATCTAGCAGTCTTATGACAAACTAAATTCCATTTCTAATGTTTTTGCTTTACTTATTCTTTATGAGCTTAAGAATTAAAACTTAAAGTACTTCACTTAGAGATACAATTCAGGATTTCGGAGATATAATTCTGATTTTTAAAAGAGATATAATTCAGGATTTTTATTTGGACTGTTTGTCTGTAAAGTGTTGGAAGAGATACTGTTCCAAGGAGGTACAATTCAGGATTTCGGAGATATAATTCCAATTTTTAAAATAGATCTAATTCAGGATTTTCATTTGGGCTGTTTGTGTCTAAAGTATCAGAAGGGAGTCTCTTCCGAGGAGGTACAACTCAGGATTTCGGAGATATATTTCCAATTTTTAAAGGAAATATAAATCAGGATTTTCATTTGGGCTGTTTGTGTCTAAAGTATTGGAAGAATGTATCTTCCTGCTGAGACACAACTCAGTTGCCTGTTTTCTAGCATAACATTGGCAAATATTTCTCTTCTTTGTTTTCATACTAAGAAAAATAAAGAAACCCTTTAACACTATTCCAAAAACTAATTTTATTAAATACTAAATGTAAAGTGGACGAATTTAACATCAACAATTTAAAAAAATTAACTATATAGCTTTAGGACAAAAAAGGCAATTAAAAGGTATTTCTAGTGATACATTTTAAATATATTTGTAATCAACATGGCCTGAATTGAGGTGTGTTTGTTTAGTATTGTTGTGCTCTGGATTGTGAATAGCTATTAAACAAAGAGAACATTTGCGCTGACAACATAAACAAAGTTTCAGCATTCCTCACAGTAAATCAGGACAAAAGGAAAAATAAAGTAGTGTATCCCAGGTAACAGGGTTGACTAATCACCATTGAGTCTAGGGGGTCACTTTGCCTGTTTTGGGGCTACGTTGGTTAAGACTCAGGATCACCAATACATGTATTGAAGGGCTACCAGGGTCTATAATCGTGTTGGGCCCCCTAGAATGTCAGTCAGTCTATTGGTTATGCATTCCTTGCAATACTTCCTTCTGCCACAAGCTTCTAAATAGTATTTTAAATTATTTCATAGCTTATAATATTTTTTATCAACATCAAGTTTTTGTAAGGCATAGTAGTACAAATAAAAACCATTAGAACCCAAGCCAGACATCAATTATGAACCCACATAATTAAAACTCGGTCACTTCCCCATCCTCGACTGCAACCCATCCTGACAACCTAGGCTCACACAGAGGGGGTTGACATTATGTTAAAACAAAATTTTGGAAAAAAAAAAATATAAAAATTTGATTTTAAAACCTGCACAAAATTTGAATTTAAAATAACATATTTATTAAAATTATCATCATCATAATGAATATTTCCAGTCAGGTGCCGGGTCTGCTTGGTAAAATGCCTACAGCTCCCTTTGTCCTTCCACCATTCTTCCACTCTGCTCCTCTCACTGTTACACATGCCATCTGTTCCTCCCGTCTCTTCCCTACATACTTCATATTTATTAATCTTTTTGGAATCTTCTTCCGTCCCATCATCATTATGTGTCCATAACATCTCATTCTAGCTTCTTATACTATCTCATGTACCTCCTTTACTCCAACTCTAGACTTTACATATTCATTCCTAATCCTATCTCTTCTGGTGACAGCTAGCATTCTCCTCAAAAACTTCTTTCCCGTGGCCTCCACTTTATTTATTAAAATAATTTGTGTTATTTGTTCCAAACCGCAAATGATTTGGACTTATGGTTATTTAAATATTTTGGTTCAAAGAGTAGCCTGTATTTCACCTTCTTAAAAGTATAAAGAAATGTTTGAAAACCTTCTGGTCAAGTAAATTCTCATTTTATCTTGGGAAGAATTGCAAAACCAAACTTCAGTGTGGTATTTGGTGGAGCTTTAAATAGAGTTTCCAAGTTAAATGGTCAAATGTGTGTGACATGAGCGTAACGTAAAATTATATAAAATAATGTAGTGCATCAATTTAAACAAATATTTATTTGAGAGCTAATCATATAAGCTTATTTCACGTGGAATTAAAGAAAATTAATATTTATCTCTGAAGTAACATCCCTGCAAGGCTAGCTTAGTATTTTAAATTATAATGATCAGAATGGTTCTGTTTATAGTGGGAGTATACAGTAATCTTAATACAAATAAACTTATGGTTTTATATTGACTTTTTAATGCATTAGCAATCAATTTTATTTAGTGTTTATCGTAAGAAATAATTCGAGGAGTTATGAATTTGTTAATATTTTATAGTATTGTTTTTTTAGGAAAATATTGTCTGTCTTAAATTGAGTTTATAGAATGTTTAACCAAATAATATTTATTTATGAATGTAATATTGATTTTTACTTTGATAATTTATAATATATTAAGATTAAGAATTAAGTTATCCGGGGAAGAGTTGGGTACATGTAGTACATGAAATAGTAGAGGAAGTAAGACTGAGATGAAATGGGCAGGTGATGAGGATGAAAAAATACATAGAGGAAGATGGAGGCATTTTATTAAACTAACCCGGCCACAAGCTGAAAACAGTTGATGATGATGACTATGATGACTTTGATAATTTGGAGCATTTAGTTTTAATTGTTTTAACAATAAATAAACAGCACTCAGATAAAAAAAATTTTTTTATTTAATATATATTTCACAGTGACTGCTTGCTAAGACTTTGAAATGGGTTTTAAATTCTTCATCTAAATATTTAAACCCAAAATAATTTTTAGGAAGGATGAAGTTATTGAACCAGCAAATCTCGCATACAAAAATATTTATAAAAAGGGGTTTAGATAAAATCAATGTGAGGCACACTTATTTTCTATGTTCTTTGCTTCTTTATAAGCATATTTAACAAATCGTTATCACTATCGACAGAATTAGGTGTGTGCTAATGAGTTGAATGATTTCAAAGGTAAGAAAGGATTAGATTAATCTGGCATGTGCATTGAGGATAGTTATTTCCTCAAGGAGACTTTCTTTCCTTGTATATTTCCTAAGAAATTAATTTTCATTTTGTGAAATATTGGCCTTATAAATAACTATCCAATAACTTGATACTTATATGTTGGCTGGTGAATTTGAGGTTAATCAATAGAGGAAATGGGTGTCTAAGGATGTACTTAAGAATGAGGAGTCTTGACATTTATTATTATCTGCTATAGTAAATTTATTTAATTGGCTTTTATACATTCTTATTACCAAGTAGATCATCTTGAGATGGGACACTTGAATCATCAATTTCGAGAATCTAAATATCAAAGCACCCGACTAAAAATAAAAACTTTAGCCTGTGTAAATGGATAAAGGAATTATATATAGAAGTGTATATTTTGGAGGAAAAAACCCAGCATTTTAGCTTTAAAAAAATTATAACCAAAGCAAAAATAATAGGAAAATATTATTTTTTCAAAAAGCATATTCTTTTGTTCTCTATAATGTAGTAGATACACAAATTAAAAAAACAAAACTGTCAGTTAAACAAAACATTAACAACTTTTAAATTTAAATTTCTATAATTTTTAATTTAACTAAAACTTTTAAATTTAAATTTCTATAATTTTTACTTTAACTAAAACTTTAAAATTATAAAAATGTAATGATTTGAATTTGGATTTGAGTTTACAAAATAATGTTTTTATTCAGATTCAATTATACATTAAAAAATGTTATAAATTTCATAATTATATGTTTTGTTGTGTACTTTTGAGGCCTAAAGTTTTTTAGTAAGTGTGTAGGTCTTGTCTTTCTATACTCTTTTCAATGTTTACTTTAATATAGTCATTTGGCACCATTTTTCCTTTGTATGGATTCGTTCTCAAGAAATTGTGAATTGCGCCCATCTCTTTAATAAACTTGAACAAATAAAGTTGAGCACATTTATGATCCTGCTACAATGGGTAACTTTAAACACATTTCAGGCTTAATGACTAGGACTATATTGGAATGTTTGACTAGAACATTAGATTATAATTAATAAGTAGTGTGACAAAGTTTATCACAAACAAGTATTGTAGTTTTTACATATTTCATATATAGATTGACACAATTCTCTTAAAAAAATGTCACATACAATCACTTACTCTGAAAATTAGTAGTTTGAACTGTTTCCTTTAAATATAAATGAAGTGTACTTTAGTTTTAACAACACTTTTCATTACAAGCATTATTATGATCACTATAAGTGCAATCATATGAACAATGTAATAATCATTGTTCAACAAACACACACACATGTATAGATATTGTATTTGATCTAAAAACTTTGACTCACTTAATACATAAAACTGACACTTGATGATAAAACGGGATGTAATGACCCAAAATAGTTAGACGGGAGGGAGGAGTTAAATAACACCATCTCAACTATGACTAATTTATAGGTAATGCTCGATTATTTATTTCTCCTTTTTTCAAATCTTTGGTGACAATAGTTTCTCAACCAATTAGTACTCCTAAATATATTGTAGTTTTATTAATTATTAATAATATCAGTAAAATGATAGAATAATAGGAAAATAGTAAAGCACAAATAAAAATAAAAACACTACCACATATTTACACACACTTCAACATTTCAATGCCATTATAGCATCTTCCTCAGGAAGTAGTGGTAGTTATACTAAACAGGAAGTTGTCTTCAGTGATACAAACTTGATTGGTATGGATGAAAACTTCTTTGGTGGGGTTGAAATTCTCTGAAGATTTCGCTAGTACTCTATGGAAGGTAGGTGGTTCTAGTGTAGCCTCTGGGTTGAAATTAACTAATATTTAGGTTGGGTGGTTTTCTAAACTTTGTGATCCATTTATGTGCCAGTTCTTATCGTCTTAAGTCGGACATATTGCATTGTTTCTTGTTAAATGATAGATGATGATGCTAGAGAAAGTGGCACCTGGATGATGTATTTATCAGTTTTTGAAAACTGTTTTGTTACAGCCTCGAGAGCCTTGTTGGGGTTGAAAGAAGGTTGTGTCATTTGTGGGTTTTTGAAAATATTATCAGTATGACTGGATGCTTACAATATATGAAAACCTGATGCTAATATTTAGTTGAGCTTTGGTAGGCCTGGGTAGAACTTAGTCACCAGAGATATAGTATCTGTTTTTTCAGGTTGAAAGCCTTCAAGAAGCTTTTACAGAGAGAGGATACCCTAAAACTCTCATTAATAACCTACTTTGACTAGCTGAAACTCCACAATCACCCAAACCTGAAAAACCAGATACTATACCTCTGGTGACTAAGTACTACCCAGGCCTACCAAAGCTCAACAAAATATTAGCATCAGGTTTTCATATATTGGGAGCATCCATCCATACCAATGCTATTCTCAAAAAACCACCAGTCCGCATCCTCCATCACTTAGAAATCTTCTGGTACTTCCTAAACTCAAAACTGAAAATGACACAACCTTCTTTCAACCCCAGCAAGGCTTTCAACCCTGTAACAAAACAGCTTGCAAAACTTGTCAAATACATCATCCAGCAGCCACTTTCTCTAGCAGCATCACCAACTCCATCTATACCATCAAAGGCAGCCACACATGTGAGTCCAGTAACCTGATTTACCAACTAGAATGCCAACAATGCACAGCACAATATGTTGGCCTCACCACCGAAACTCGCCGTAAATGAATAGACACCGTCATGAAACCAAAATTGAGAATCCAGAAAAACCAGTTTCAGCACACGCCTCCACTCATAACTTCAACTAAGGACTGCTACACTGTCAAAGTGTTAAAATCATTTAACAAGAAACAATGCAATATGTCCGACTTAATAAGATAAGAACTGGCACATCAATGGATCACAAAGTTTAGAAAACCACCCAACTTAAATATTCTTTAATTTCAACCCAGAGGCTACACTAGCACCACCTACCTTTCATAGAGTACTAGCGAAATCTTCAGAGAATTTCAACTCCACCAGAGAAATTTTCATCCTTACCAATTATATTGGCATTACTGAAGGCAACATCCTGTTTAGTCTAACTACACCTACTTCTTCCTGAGGAAGATGCTATAATAGCATCGAAATATTGAAGCGTGTGTAAATATGTGGTAGTGTTTTTACTTTTAATTGTGCTAATATTTACTACTATTCTATAATTTTATTTATTACATATTGTTTTTGCTCACTGCCCTTTATTTCATACATATAAATAATATTAGTGACTTTCAGAATGTTTTCAGTTTAAATATGTTATTATTGATCAGAGAATAAGTTTTGGACTTATACATATATCTAAAATTCTTATGGAAGAATTCTTTTATTAATAAATAATGTTGAAGGGATTTGTAAAATGTTGACAATTGATTGAATATTTAGTTATAATTTTTATTCTCGGGAAAATATTGTCACTGAAGAATAGCTTGGGCAGTGTATTGCACACAATATGGCACTTTCTTAAGCAGAATTCTTTCATTATAACCTGAAATTAGACGACTTTCAACAGCCTATCAAACTTTTGATACACAAGTTTCGAATTAATATATTTCAAGTGAATGAAACCAAGAAGCAAAGAGACAAACAATGCCACTTCAAACCATATCAATATCAAAATGTTTTGGATGGTTTTTAGTATTGTAATATACTCTATAGCAGGGATGTGTATAGGTTAAGTTGGTCAATCTGGACTGAACTGACTAGAGTAGTCATAGCAGAAAAATATAGATAACTGGTTCCGTTTTAAGGTTTTATCTTGGTGTTTGTCTGGTGTTAAGAAGGTGTGCGAGTTATGTGGTTAGGGTACAAGATTAAATATATATGTGTATGTGTAAGGACACAACAAGTATACCTTAAATAATATTGTAAAAGTCAATTACAGAGTACAAGAGGGTTTTTGTACCACTTTGCATTCTCCTTTCAACCCTTCCACTCCAATGTCCTGGATAATCAGGAGTCAATTAGCAACACACAGATTACTCATTGGTGGTATTATAATCCTGCAGTTTTAATAAAACTATTTCATTATATGGCAACAAAGTAAACAAGTGAATAGAAGTCTAGAAATGATAAAAGATTTCATATGTTTTATCAGAAATAGCAACAATTGACCAAGTTGATTGTCGCTATTGAGCTAGTAACCCATTTTACAATAATTGTATTAATAGACCTATTAGAGCTATTTTTATTGATATATTATTTTAATAATTATTAATACTAATAAATTGTGTTTCACAATAATTCTTGAATTTTTATATATATTACAATGTAGTATTTCCTTAATACAATGTATGTCAATGAAAATAAAGTGTAAAAACATTTTACTTTGAACAAATGTGTATTATTAAATAAAAATAAAAATGTTAAGATTAAAACCAAAGTTGTAATCAATCAACTGTCTTTAATGTAGGTTTCATATTAATCCTGCTCGTTTGGGTGAATCTCTCTTTCTTCTTGTTCTTTCAAATCTATATAATATATCTCAACTCAAGTAGTGCAAACCTGGAATTATTATTATTTATTTTTTAATATTCCTGTTGAATTTTCAATTAATACAGGTGTAAATTTATAAGCTTGGTTAAATCATGTGACTGCTGGTTTTTCCAAGATCAAGTGAGCTGGCAATAACTGCCAAATTAATAAAGCATATCCTGAATCTACCAAAATAATGGCCTTCAGCTATAATATGTTCTGAATTTACATAGTAAAATGTATTATCTGCTTCTAATAATTCAGGAAATGATTTCCATGTCTGTCAATAAATGCTACTTTGTGCTCTTTCGGAGAATCAATCTTGATTAATGTGCCATCGGTCAAACCAGTTATTTGAGGAATGTGTCCTATTCAAAAACATCTCATCATGGGTTTCTCAAGATTTTGTGGGAATTCTAATGCAGTTCAAAATGTTATAACTTCCACAAGTACATGAATGCTTCGGCACACGAAGGCTTCTGATACTTCACGTGATACACACTCCCACTAACAAGCCATTGGATAGCTGTTGTCAGACTGCATTCTTTATTTGTGGGTGGATCCGTCAGAAAGTAACCTTTCTAATTTTGAAGATGACATTCTAAAACTTTCCTTGTTTACAAACTGACTCATAAATGACCAATTTATCATATAATGGAATAATTTCCTAATTTATAGTGGAGCTGTTGCTCCATCTTTTGAAAAAGATAATGAACTATTTATAAAAAAAACTTTACAAGTGTAAATATGTGGACAATTGTTGTTTCATTAATTAAAAGACATTAATAAGATATTAATAATATAATTAGTAGATTTTCATCAGTCTAATATTTAAGTGAAACATAAAAATAATATATAGTTGTTAAAATCTACTAATAATATCAGCTAATTTACTCATCATTATTATCCCACCTGTGGCTGGGTCTGTTTAGTAAAATGCCTCCATCTTCCTCTATCCTTCGACCATTCTTCTCCTTTTACCTGCAAAGTTTATTCTATCTGCTCCTCCCATATCTTTCTTGCCTCACTTGCAGTCTTTTTGCTACATACTTCATTTCCAACACTTTCTTTGACATCCTTTCTTTTTCCATCCTCATTACATGACCATACCATCTCAGTCTTGCTTCCTCTACTAACTCATCTACTCCCTCTACTCCCACTCTTTCCCGGATAACTTAATTCTTAATCTTGTTTCTCCTTATGATAGCTAACATGATCTTCAAAAACTTAATTCCCATGGCCTCCACTTTCCTAGTCTCTCTTACATTCATTGTCCATGTTTCTGCTGCATATGTGACAATGAGTACACTTTATCCCCTATAAATCACTTGTCTTCTCCATAACTTCTAATATATATTATTAATAAATAATGTTATTGTGAAACAAAATCTCATAGTATTATAGAATAAAATTATGTTATTATTAATAACTATTAGATTAATAGTTAATACAATTGTGAAATATACTACAGGACATGTCATTTCAAATACTAATTTAGCAAACACTCTTGTTAACAGACCAGCCATCACTTTTTGTAGTTAAATAACTCTATAAAAATTAATTCTGGAAATTTACACTAATTAGTTTAGTGGGAAGACACGCTACTGACTGAGCTAAGGTGTCGGATACAACATAATTTAGAGTGGGTATTACTAATCCTTCCTAAAAGCAAACGCTGATAGATTTGTGTGAACATTGATTACATATCAAGTGGATAGTGTATTGCTACAATAATTACATTAAACTCAATCTCTCACAGTATTGAACTGCAAAATAGAACTTCTCTTGTGTTCATATTAATCACTCATAACTATCAAACAGTTTTGGTACCTGAAAAATCAGTTCTTGGTTCATTGCTTGTATATTACATCTTGACGATTCACAAATGACTAGTTGGTAGTTAGTGATGTCTCATTTACATATATTTTAGGAAACCATAGCTTTAAATTAATTAAGTGTTGTTAAGTGGAATTTCAAACCAAGAACTAAAAGATTAGATCCAGTACAGGAATTTGTAAAATTTTAGAACCTACTCATCACTGCTTGAAGCACATATCTGAAAGACACACAGCATCTTCTAATTTTTATAGTAGCAAGGTACAATGTTTGTTAAGGGAAAACTTGATATTTTTAGTCAGATATTTCCAAGATCTGTACAAATAATAATAAATGATATCTAACAACACAAAAAATGCCAGACAAGTAACATATAAAATTAAATTCTTACTCCAAAAACTCCTCTGTAGACGTGATGGTTGCTTCAATCAAAAGACCAAAATCCAACTCCGCTAGACTTGCTGCAACAAGAAAGTCTATATTGTTAATATTTTATTCAAATCAAAATGTGCAAAATTCACAAAGTGCGTCCCCCAAAAAATGTCTATTAAGAACACATTCAAATATACTTTTATTAATGTTCAGGTTATTTAGTCTGAGAAAATTGAGCAAATATAGTGCTCTCTAACCAAAGATGTCAGGTTTCAATCCATATATACATTATATATTTATATATGTAATGTATTAGGGACGAGGAAGGTTGAATTTAGAGAGTGTACCCACATTTGCGTGTAGGGAGAGTGTAAAACCATGTGGCTACTGTCATTCTCAATTAAGTGTGCAAGTAGTTTTTTTTTCAATAACCAATATTGTTAAACCTGAGAGGATAGTTAGGTTAGGCCTAAATAGAAAAACACTCCTCTCTTCATTTCTTCTTAAACTATTGCACTATTACACTTCACACATTGTTTTAAATTTTCGGAGATATTACTTTATCATTTTAAGAAACACATTGAAAACACACAAAAAATATATGCTCTTCCTATACTTTTCGACTGTATATTTAGTTATAAGCCTTTAGGGTTCAACAATAGAAATGTGATAGGTGAAATTTTTTCATGTCGTAGCTTTTATCCTATTAACAAATTAAAGAACAATATTTGCAATAAATAAGTTGCCTAGAGGCATTCATTTCAACTCAAGTGAATGCTTCTTAATTGTAATACTGTGACCCTGTTCAGGCTGACTGGATTAATTTACACTACAGAGGTAGGGTCGAGAAAGGTATGTTGAAAACTCACATAGAGGGATAATCGAACGAGGTTGGCTGTGTGTAGTGCGAATGAGAGAGACGACGGTCGCGATGAGTGTGGTTGGATCGATGGTGATTGGAAGGATGTAATTTCACTGTTCATTATCAGAGGTCGTGTGAAGCAGTAATTGTGCGGATATGTGTGTACAACAGTAAAATAAACAGTAAGGTGAGCTATCATAGGTATAACTCAAAAGAAAGGTATCCAAATTTGCATGAAGAAAGAGTGGAAAACCATTTAGAAAAAACACTTCTGGTCAAGATTCAAACCTTGATCTCCCCATTGACCATAGAACCAGAATAGATGAAATTGATGTTTGTTCTGCACACCCAATGCAAATTAAAGTGTACAATGATTAACCATTTTATTACTTGTAATGGATTTCAATAATTAACTTACATAACTTTAAAACGTCTATCAGTATAAGAAACAGTTAGATATAAAACATAAATTAATTTTATTATTAGCAGGGGTGTGTCGGTAGGTATTTTTAGCTTCCAAGTCAAGTTCGAATAGAATTTGATTGAAAACTTCAATTTTTTTCTTGAAGTTTGAATAATATAGAGCAGTATTTTTACCATAGATATTTCTGTAATAGATCTATGCATAAACAATAAACAAAATCATATAGTCTCCAGAATAAACTTTTTTTTGTCAAAACAATCATCATACAAATTTGTATTTATAAGTAAATTTAATAAAGTTGTTAAAGTTGTATATTTTTTTAAATCAAACAAAAATTTGGGTGGACCCTAAAATAAAAAATTATGAGAATTTAATTTTTTTTAGTTTTTTAAAAATCTTCAAGTTGAGTTAAAACAACTACAAAAACTTGACTTTGAACTCAAATTTGTAGGTATTAGCCTATTTCCAAGTTGATTATGAATGAAGTTTCACTATAAAAAACAAAACACATCAATTATTTGATTTTAAGATCCGGGTGCATACTCTTCAATCAGCGGAGTGTCGATCATCTCGATCCCCGATCAATAAAAGTTTGGGTTGCAACAAAGTTAATAAGGGATCAAATCCTCTGATCAAGTGACCACAGATGTGATTAAATAATCAAGTTGGACAAACATACAACACTATAAAAAAATACTTTATTTGGAAAATCTGATTGTGAAATGACCTAAAGGTATACACATAAGGTTGGTTATGTGTCTGGTAGCCTAGGATGCCTGATATTTATTTATCAATTTCAATAAATTTCAATTTTGCACACATTCATTTAGAGAATGTTTAAAAAAAATGTATATTGCTATTAATAAATATACACAATAATTGATTAACAACTGTAGGGCTCATTGTGCTGACCACATGACATCCTCTATCTACAAATGTTGGCACTATATCACTATCCGCGGAGCCACCGCCTGGTAGGTATAGCTTGCTTGTGGGTTCACACCACAAAGTAAACACAATAAAATGTATCCAACCTAAATCTCTTTTCAAATTTTTTTCTCTATAACCTTGATCGTATGGTTGAAATTCTTAATCTCAAGATGCCATAAATTGACACCACCATTCTTAAAAATAAGTTATACTAAAAATAAGTATACAACACAAATAAGTTCCTTTTATTAATCACTAAAATAAGGATGATAAAAACATTTCAGTTGTTAGAATCTAAAGATGATATCTCCCATCAACATAATCAATGGAGAATCAAACAGTTAATGTGAGAGAATTGTCTGGTTAACTTGACCAGAGATTTGATCAACAATCAATCACCTTCTAATTGTTAATGGTGCAACTGAAAATGGAGTGTGAGACCCTTGTTGGAAATCAACTTACATCTGATCTCTGATCAAACCACTGAACCGGCCCTTAAAGTTAGGTTGTTTAGAGAATGAATTTGTAAATAGTGTGAGAGAGAAAACTCCTACCTTTAGCTGTTAGTAGGTCTAGGAAGGTATCAAGGGGGGAGAGTCTGTCTGCAGAAGGAAAAGCTGCCAGGCCTGTAACAAGATAACCAGCTAACCAACCAACCACCGGTTCAACCAGCCCATGCAACATGCCATCGTCTAGACTCTATACTATTCAGTAGGTATCAATAGAAGGGGTTTATGGGGTTAATATTTATTGTTAGAGAAAGAATTGCAGAAAATGAAGCATGAATATCAGCGAAGCTAACTTCCTATTCACCTCCTGAGGAAGCTGCAATAAGATCATTGAAATATTGGAGTGTTTGTAAATATGTGTTATTGTTTTTACTTTTATTTGTGCTTTATTTTTTGTAATTCGGACAGGTTTATTTTAGAACATTACTATAACATGTTTGAGTTGCTTTATTTCATACATGTTAGAGAAAAGATAGAAAGTTGGAATCTAAGCTTGTTGTTGTTTATAAAGACTTTATTATATCCTAATCATATATTTCTAATTTTTTATTTTGTCTAAAGTTTAAAAACCAGTAAACAAATGAAGGAAAAGTGGAGGAATAAAATACACCAAAATAAAAAAGTCAAACATAGCCGGAAGAAAAAAAAAAGACAATCAGAAATTATAGAGTTACTTTAAATTTAGAGGTTAGCTTGGCTCATTTACTTTTAATTAACAATAATTTTCAATGATTTAGCATAAAGCACTATTTACATTACAATATACAAATTACATTTACAAATCAAAAAGAGAAATTTGCAAAGTAAAATGGAAGAATAACGATGTCCAATCTCGAATGCATATTTGAACTAAAATATCGCTGGAGTTGAAAAAATAAGTTACAAATTATAAAGCAAAAACTAGAAACATATATTTTGGTATGTTTAATGAGTTCAAATAATTAGGAACAATTTTAACTAGTAATAACAATATTATAGTGGAAATAATAAAAAGAACACAAATTGAGAAATGCATGCTATTACTCAGTCAATAAGTTGTTACCATCTCACCTGTTGTCAATAAATGTAAAGTTCAGTATATACAAAAGTACAACAATAGTTAGAGCTGTTGTTCCTTATGGTTATGAAACCTGGTCTCTTACCTTTCATGATGAGAAGAAACTCCGGATGTTCGAAAACAAAGTAATTAGAAAAATATTTGCTCCAAAAGTGTGAAAATAATGAAAAATGGAGGTGGTTACATAATAATTTATAAAAATCCTGTACTCATTACAAGACCTTGTAAAGATAATAAAAAATCGCAGGTTAAAGTGGACAGGTTGGCCAGTTCGGTTGGAGCTGCAGAGGAGGTAAGTGGGAGGACTAGTGATAAGAGGAAGTGGGAGTGGAAAGACCGGGTGAAGGAAACAGTGGAGAAGAAGAATAAAGTATTCAGAAGGAGTTTTAAGAATAGGAATTAAGTAACAGAGGAAGAATATATGAAGAAGAAGAAAAGGGTGAAGCTAGTGGTACGGGAAATCAGGAAGGATTGGATGAAAAATTGGACAGAAATGCTGGAACGGGATGTGGAAAGATGTAAGAAGCCAGGTAAGAAAGAGGAGATAGGAGAGGAAGAAAAGTAACTACAGATGAAATAGTTTGAGAAGCTGTTCAACCCAGAAGAGGAAAGGGATAATAGTGAAACAGAGGATTATGAAAAAATAGCAGAAGAAAGAGATGGAGGACGAATTAAATAGGATGAAACAAGGAAAAGCACCAGGTATAGGCGAACTGACTGTGGAGTGATAAGAGCAGCAGCTGAACTAGATATACCATGGTTATACAGGATGCTGAAAGTTGTTTGGAAGGAGGAAAAGGTACCAGAAGACTGGAAGAAGGTAGTTAAAATAGCTATGGCTTATCATAAATATAGTTTGCCATCAAAGCAGGTTCTTATGATTTTAAAACAATGAGTTACAAACAAATAACATTTGTTGTTCAACCTCATTTGTGTATTTATGAGCTTATTTACTACTTGGTAAAATAGTAAAAAAAAAAATTAAGTATGATAAGCATATAGTAAAGGTTTTAATGTATTTGTTGGTGGCTAAATAATAGCAAGAAGAGTTTAAGAGCCCTTTCACATGGCCGCGCCACAATTTCTTTGTATTAAGTCAAGTGTAACCTTTCAGACGTATCACTGGTGGCGGACAAGGCGATTTTTCAAGCGACCAACCTGGCAACGCCACCACGTGTTTACATTCATTCAAACGGAGCTCTTCACATGAGGTGCTACTTTTTGTACAGCCAGAAGCATATTGTTGCTGAAAAGTATTTGTGTGTGCAGTGGCATGATTACAAAACAAAGATTCAAACATTTACATCAGGTCCACCTCCCCTTCCCTCTTCCCAGGTCAAATTAAATATAATGCTAAAAATGGCACACATGTTTCTGAAAATATGTATATTTACATAATATTACATGTTTAAAATTTCTTCTCCTGCGACCTGATTGAAACAAAATCATCACTCAGGGCTGAGATGTCCATTTTCCCTGATGTTTCTGCTTATATGTTTAGAAGGGCTAGCTGTGACATGTGATCTTGTTCCGTAGGCAATTCTTAATGATCTTCAACTTTCTGCTGTTGTAACCAAAGTAGAAATTTTCAAAAAATATATTTATTCTTTTAAGTTAACAAAAATCAGGATAGCTGGAGCTCATTTCTGAAGACTTGACTAAAGCAAGTTCAGCGAGCTGCCATATAGTGCTGATTTTTTCAATTTCAGACTTCAAAGTTTTGATAAAAAATAACAACTTGAGAGATAGATTTTCTGACAAGTCATTAAAATACTGCCATCTTAGTTTGAGAGCATTTTTCTTTACTTCTTCATCAGACAAGTTCATAAATACTGCTGGTGTGAATAATAGAAACAAGTCAAAAATATAGCACAAAAGCATTATCACACTTGTATCGATATTTTTTCAGGCCGGTTATTGCTTCTTGCTTCTCCGTGGTATATTGGTGACCGTAAGGGGCCAGGGCCCAGATGCAGCTGCATCACCTGCATTGCCATAATTATACCAATGTGTGTGTGTGTGTGTAATTTGTTTAAAAAAATTAATATCGAAGCTGAAAAATTGAATTTTGAGCCTAATAGATAGTGTTATGTTATATCCACACCAGTGAGATGATTTTTTTAACACCCCAGTAACTCTTCAAACGATGTAATGCTCATGCATAGAAAACAAACAAAAAAAATTGTCGGGATTTTGTCTAAAATCATTATTCATTATACTGAGTAAAAATAAACCTTTCATTGATTGGTTATGCAAAAATGGATGAACCCAAAACTTTATATTTCGCCGGTTTATGGCAACTATGCAACCAAGTTTATAGGAAAATAGTTAGTGCTGCTTCTTCTGGCTCCATTTTCAAACCGCACGCAATTTGTGGCACAATGGTGGCAAGAGAAAAATGGTCACGCCACCAGAATCTTTGGTGGCATGGCCATGGTGGCCCCGTGCGTAAAGACTCTTGTAGTAAATTTATTTATTGGTCAATTCCTACCAAAAACTGAAAACAAGATGCTGGGCCAGCGGACAGTACCAATTAGTTACCCAAGTCCCTTAATTTAAATAGAAGAAAATTGTATCTTTTCACAAAATTGACTACTTGACATTTTATATGCCCAATAACTGCATCATTACAATTTTCTTTTAATATCCCTATAACCAAACAAAGTTCCCATTCTAAAATATATATTTCCCCCAACCAAAGAACATTAAAAATAAGTAAGATAGGTGTTTGATCTGGCTATTATGACAGTCATATTGTGACCAAAGACAAATATTTTAAATTTAATAATATAAAATTTAAACATACATTTTCTATCCCTATCACTATGCCATTTAAGATTTAAAAGTTGGGTTTTTTGAACCATTTTTTAGCCTTTTATTTACCGAATGTTAGTACTGAAATCCAACTTTTATTTAACGAAATCCAATATTTTTATTTACCAGAAATCAGGGTTCATACTGATTGCCCGACTGTTCCTCAGAGGGGCAAAGATTTATTTTCCACTTGAACTAAACCAATATTTCACCGCATAATCGTCGCATTTTGTATGACTAATTATTGAGGAGGAGATTTGGGTGCGACCATTATGTGAAGCTTTTAAAAAATATTTTTTTTAATTAATAGTGTATTGGTCCAAATATAATGCAATGTTTCCTACTAAAATTACCCTTTCAAAAACTGTTCTCATATTTTATGCGCTGCCTAACATTTTTCATAGAAAAACGCCAGATTCCAAGGTATATTTTGTAGTACGATGGCCAGTCCAGTGCGCTCATCTATAAATAAAGTGGACGACAAAACAAAGAGAGAGAAAGGGAGTTATTACAAGTAAATAAGTCTAATCAACTCAAGGTCAAAACAAAGAAAGGGATTTACCCCTACACCCCCTTCATTCTGTGAGTGCAGCTGCGCTGGCTGGAACAGTGTGGCAAGTCTAATAATAAGGTCAAAACAACTGGTATTTTTTTTCACATGCCTAGCCGAACTATGTGGTTTGTAAATACTCAAATCTTCCCACGGGAGGTAAACTAGTGAACGTCTGCTTGTGATACATTACCGTGAGAAGCACCCCCCACCCCATTATTGGTAGTAAATATAAAAACTATTCTGCGGGCTTCAAACTGAATGTAATTGTGTTCACTGAACAGCATGCTAACAGAACTGCCGAAAGAGAGTTTTCAGTGAGTGAAAAGATAATATATAATATGAACTCAAATATAATACAACTCTAAATTTTTGAGGTGTTCACATGAAACATAAATGGTCTCGAATATAATGCTACCTTATATTATGACAGTAACAGAGGTAAACTTTAACAGTCTTTTTTTAAAGTAAAAGTTTAGTGTGAAATTTTATAAACCAAGACTGAGAAACAGGGTGCGACCATTATGCAGTGAAATACGATATTTGGGTGAAACATCTATAGCACATGACTCCAAACTAGGCCTAAACTCAGTTCTGACCACCTGTTGTAAGGGAAGATTTACACATGTAGTTTCACAAATTGACAATTACACACCGACAGGAAGGGTGGAAGAGATTGTGGATCTAATGGAGGAGAGGAAGTTGGATGTACTTGGACTGAGTGAGACAAAGTGGAGAGGGAGTGAAATGATAGAATTAGGTAAAGGATACATGTTACATTGGATGGGGAGTGATGAAGGAAGGAGAAATGGGGTTGGGTTTGTAGTGAGGCTAGGCTGGGAAGTAGAGACAGTCGGTTGCGAGGAGGTGAACCAACAACATCTTAGATGAGCAACATTGAGCAGTGGGACAAAGATAGCAAGACGAGAATTGCGGGCCTCCAGAAAGTACTACGCCATAGAAGTGCGGCCATCCAGGACGCTACAAGAAGCTGTTCATGTTCTCCAACATTCTCGTCGTCGTCGTGACGACATAGTAAAGACCCCGAACAATACACTCTGCACGATACTTATAGGGAATGACGCCATCACACCATCATCATTAGAACAAACAGCAACCCAGACTCAAAACACATACTGGTACTCGAGGAGAAAAATTGCATTCTACAGCACAAGTATTACAAACATTAAATCATCCAGAGTTGGACCTTATCTCTGAGCCATTGGACATGCCACGTCAACAACAACAAGAAGTGCAAGATTTTAATAACGTCCTGGCGGTACTATAAAATATACAAGGAAGTTTGCAGGTAACCATTATACATCTTGAACAATTGGAAGCGCGAGCCATAGTGGCCCACGTACTGGCGGCTCCCGGGATTGCGGCCTCACCCGATCCCGGCATTCCAAAGGAAGGACTACTTCAGCCACCTGTAGCAGGAGCTGCGTTGGGAGCTCTCCCCACTCCGGCAGCCTGGGCCTTGCTCGCGATTGAGCCAATTCAATCACTGGACATCGACGAGACAGCAGCGCTTAGGCTATGTCTAGCACTAAAGGTGAAATATGCAGATCTTGCGATTGGCCAAGAACAACACCAGACAACACATCTATTGAACTTTGCATCAAGATACCCAACACTACCAGCCAACATCAAGGGGATGGTCATATATCGCGTGAATCTCCTGTACATTGCATTAACCATAGGCTATCCGATTGTGATAGATGCAGCATGCAACGCAACAGGGGCCCCAGGGATTTACCAGTACGAGTTCATTCCACAACCATACACAGTCCAGCCAACCGTGATATACCAGGATCGTCTAATACCTGTACCATTCACACCATCACGGGGGCCAAAGACAGAGTCGGGGCAGGAAAAAGTGAAGAAGTGGACCAAGAGGCATCTCAAGAAGAGATGTTCATATTTGTATTCATAATGTATCTATGTAACTAAAGGGCCTAGAGCCCCTTCTCACCACTGGCTGTCCTCCCGGACCTTCCATTCTCCACTTCTGCCGCAGTGGCACGAGGATGGAGAGCCAGGAATGGCAGTCGGTCACGAGGAGGGGACCCAACAACTAATTGACAGAATAATGAAAATGGTTTTTAAAGAGATAGGAAAGCAGTTAGAAGTACTGCAGGTATATGCCCTTTAAGATGGATGCAATTTGAAAAAAAAAAGAAAAATTTGAAGAAGAAATGGAAACACACTTGGGAAAGGAAAGTGGTGATGGGGGACTTAATGCCAGATTTGGGAAGGATAGAAGAGATTTGAAGAGGTACTGGGAGCTGATGGACGGGGAGAAAGAAATGAAGAAGGAAAGAGACTCCTGGAATTGTAATCAAGAAATGGACTTAAGGTCAGAAACAGTTGGTTTAAGAAGAGCAACGATACTCATAAGATAACGCGTTATAGCTGGAATTGGGAGCAAAAATCCCTAAATGATCATTTTCTATTAGATAGAGAAACAAAGGCTTGCACAATGAACATTAAGGTCCTGCCAATTGTGTCTTTGAATGAGGATAATAGACTATAAGTCACTGACATGAAAGGTTGGAGGAGGTGGTGCCAGATAGTGAAGCAGTAAAAGAGGATAAGGATATGGAAACTCAGCCAAGTGGAGGAGAGAATGAGCTTTCAAGCAAGAGTAAAAGGAGCACTACCAAAGGATTACATAAAAGGAAAAGAGGAGTGGCAAAGATCCAAAAAGTGCATGGTGGAAGTGGTAGAGGAGATATGCAGAAGAACTAGTGGAAAGAGAAGATATAAGTAAATTCCATGGTGAAACAAAAGGTAAGGGAAGCAGTGAATGTCAAGAACAAAGCCTTTAGAAAATGGTTCACAAAAAGAAGAAGCGAGACTGAGGATAAGTATAGGGAGAAAAAGAGAAATGCAAGGAAGATAGTAAGTGACGAGAGAAAAACCTGGATGGAAGAGTGGGCAAAATTGTTACAGACTGATGAGGAAGGGAGCAAGATAATATTATATAGTCAAGTGAGCCAAAGGAGGAAGGAAAATAGGAAATACATCCGAATGATGGATGAAAAAGGAAGGATAATGAAGAGGGATGAGGAGGTAAAGAAGCCTTGGAAATCATATTTTGAGAGGTTGTTGAACCCTGAGAGGCAAAGATTGGTATGGAAGGAAGAAGAAAAATAAATGGATGGAGAGATGGAGGAGAAAGTAGCGGACCTAGCCTGGAAGGAGGTGGAAGAGGCCTTGAAAACGATGAGGAAGGGAAAGGCACCAGGAGTGGACGAACTCACGGTGGAAATGATAAAGGTAGCAGGAGAAATGGCTATAGGAATGGATAAAAGGTATCATATTAGCAATATTCAAGAAAGGGAATAGGAAGAAGTGTGCAAATATAGAAGCATAACACTGATGTGTCAATACGTAAAAATTTACTAAAAAATTCTGGAAAGGAGAATGAGGGAGAGTGTAGAGGGAAAATGGAGAGAGGAGTAACATGGGTTTAGAGAGAGGAGGTCGACAATAGATTTGATATTTGGAACTTGACAGTTGGTGGAAAAGAGATGTGAGTTTGGAAAGGATCTGGTAATGGCATTTATGGATGTAGAAAAGGTACATGACAGTGTGGATAGAAATAAATTATGGAAAGCATTGGAGAAGGCTGGAGTAGAAAGAGGAGTGACAATGAGAATAAGGAATATGTATGATAATAATGTGAGTTGTGTAAATACGGAGAAGGATTGACAGATTGGTTCCAATTAATAGAGTCAAGAAGGGAAGTAATGGTGATGGAAATGATAATGCATAGTGTGGCAGAAAAACTGGGTGAGGAGAAAATGAAAGTAATGATGTTTGCAAATGAATTGGTGGTATGGGGGGAAAAGGAAGAGGCCAAGAAAGGTGAGAGAACTGGATGGAATATATTTGAAAGAAGCAAAGAGTGTGAAGTATCTTGGTAGTGTGATTGAGGTAAAAGGGGGGAGCAGAGAAGATATAGTGAGATGAGGATAGCAGGAAGAGGTATTCTACAGGTGTGTAAGAGACCTAGTATGGAAAAGAAAAGTGCTCCTAAAGTGTAAGGAAGTGCTGTATAGAGCATACTTCATACCCATAGTAATATATGCGCGAAAACTTGGACTTTGGATAACAGAGAAACAAGAAAAGTGGAAGCCATGGGAATGAAGTTTTTGAGGAAAATGTTAGCTGCCACCAGAATATATAGGATTAGGAATGAAGAAGTAAGGTCTACAGTCAGGGTACGGGGGATACATGAGATAGTAGAGGAAGCAGGGATGAGATGGTATGGGCACATAACGAGGTTGGAAGGGGAGAGGATTTCAAAGAAAGTAATGGATATGAAGTATGTAGTGAAGAGATCACAATGGAGACCAAGGAAGAGATGGGAGGAACAGATAGCAGTAAGTGTGCAAGTGAGAGGAGGAAAGTGGAAGAGAGTGCAGGAGGAAGAATGATGGAAGGACAGAGGGAGGTGGAGGCAATTTACTGTACAGACCCAGCCATAGGCTGGAAACAGTTCATTATGAAGATGTTTCACAACCTGCTTATACTGCTTTGTATGATTGAAAAAAAAGAAAGTCCTTCATAATGATCTAATTTTATTAAAACAAAACCGAGGTTAAATGGTAGAAAATGTAGCTTAAGTTTGGATATTTTATATTTTTAGAAGCTAAGCATAGCTCAACTCAACTAAACAACTAAGTTTGACCATACAGCTGAACATAAAAAAACACAAAGAAAAAATATACATACTATACCACGCTAGGCAGAAGATGGGTGAACTGACCTCTAGACCCCAGCTGCGCAGTTCTTACAGACTGAGGCGGATGCCCACGAGCCTGGGCCCCCTCCACCCCTGATAGGATGTTGAGGGCATGCTCCCGGGCACGAAGCATAAGGCTTACAGGATGAGCCCATTGGTTGAGGAGACGCTTGGCTCGTGAGCGTGGTAACAGTAGCAGTAGTCTAAGCTTCCTTTGTACGCCCTCAATGGTGTCATCAATGTCTGCAACAACAGTGGGTTTTAGAGCTGCATAACAAGTGAAGCTTTCAAAATGGAACTGATGGTAAAAATTTTCAAAGTTTTTTTAAATTTTATGTCAGGCTGGTCTAACGTTTTTCATCCCCAGGGCCAAATATGATGATCAGTTTGCATCACGGGGCAAAGATATATTTAGTAAGCCCAATAACTTGGTTTAGACCTACAAACAACACTTAATAAACAGCTATTTTCAATACTTATATATAATCTTTCAAATTTTACTACATGCATGCACACTTCCACAAAACAACTTAGTATTATAAATATAGATAAATACATATTTTTACTAATCAAATAAATGCATTATAAAATGACCCTTTTAAATACATAATTTTATTTGAATCATTAGCTATTTCACATTTGCCAACAAGGGTTTTCCTTTAATTATCTTCTAGGGTACTGTGAGGGCCACATTTTCAGTGAACACAGGCCACACTGTTTTATGTCATTAAATTATTGGTTATATAAAATGGCTAAAATCATTCACGTATATAATGAATAGAGAATATATTGCAAGTTAAACTAAACCATAAGTCATGAACTTTTTTAAGTCAACAAATATGGGAGCAGAGCAAAAAAAAAATGTATATCATTTAATAAATTAACTTGAATATATGGATTAAGACTTTCTACCATTTAGATGAAAAATCAAAAAGTATTTTAAATGTTAACGAATCCCGTTGCTCCTTATTATAGAATCATCATCCCATTTTTTTTAGTTTTCTCAAATAATTTTAAATTATTTAATCATATATGGAAGAAGGGATAAGGGAATGAAATGTTGAGTGTGTAACTGCACAGCCTAAATTGGAAGGTGTGTTTGTGTAGTATTGTGTATTATGAATCGTGAACAAACAAAACGAGTGTTGCAGGTTGTTGTGATTAGCCTGTAAACAAATAGAACAGAGGAGCTGATCACAAAAACATTGTCAGCATTCCTTAGTCGGAAACCAAGCCAAAGGACAGGATAGAAAGTAGTGTATCCAACCATAATGGCTAACTAATCAACACCGCAGTTTAGGGGTCATTCTACCCGGTTCAGGACGCTGGTTCATCAGTATTTGTGGTAGAGGGCTACCACTCGATCCCAGGGTACCGGACTCAGGAAAGGTGTAAGAATCACCTAGGAGTCAGACAGGCCATTGGTTATGCCTGGCAACACCTAATTTTGTCACCAGCTTCCAAATATTCTTCATATCCTTTCATCCAAATATCACTATCAACATCACATTTGTACTAGAGATAGAAGGTCAGTTCTAACGTCAATCACGAACCCACACAGGTATACACAATCACCTCCCCCTATCCTCAGCCAGAGTACATCCTGACAGATATTAGGTCCACGTTTTAGGTAGTAGAGAGAAGGGGTGACGTGCATGTGTACAACAAAATTTATGTATTTCTATGAGTGGCGTTTAGAACTCGAGATTGAAAATTTCAACACAATGTGGGGATAGGAACTGCTTGTGAATGACACACTCAAGCAGGTGAATAATCTTGGTAGAACTGTTGAAGAATGCTGCATATCTATTTAATTTAAAGGAAAAGCTCTGAATGATGTGATTTGCTTAAAATCTTACATAAGCACCAGATTAAGGTGATGCACCAAGCATTGAACAAATAAAGTAAGAGGGTATTTTTCTTCTTTCTTTGCATACAGACATTGAGATTTACTGCCATAACAGCAGTTGGATCACATAACCTTCAAGAACCAATTTTTTTCTTTAATAAGATTGTTCTAATTAATTCTCAAAATAAGTAAATAATACACTTGCCTTCTTACCGGCACTCGCAGCAGTAAACCCAAAAAAACGTAATAACTCTCTTCCATTTATATTGCAATATCAAAACACCATAGATATTTGAAACATAGTGGCTATGGCTGAGGTTTTGTCAAGTAGAATAGAAACCAATTTTGTTGCATTAACTTTATGTGCAATTTTTCATTTCATTGGTGATCACAAATTCCGATAGTTTAAATTAAGTTATTTTGTATTTGTTAGAGGCTGTTACAACAATGGAAATCAGCCTGATAATCCTTTAGGAACAATGCAAACACAATGCCTTTACCTTGATTCAAATAACTTTTTGTCTGGTCATGGCCATGAAAAAAAATTCTTGTTCACCCAAGAGGCAGACAATTAGTGACTACAGCAGTACCATTTTTTTTTTACTTTATCATTAAGATTTAAAATATCTAAACAAAGTTGGTAACTGAGCAAAATGTCTATCCTTAATTTACCCAAGTTGTGTACATTCAGACACGCATGCCTATGTGCTCAACTATTTTGTAACATTTATTGATTTGTTTGAACCACCAAAGCCATTCTCAACAAACTTCTCTTGGTCGAAATTAAAAGAAACGATCAAGAGAACAGCTTAATAACGCTAGTAATCCAAGGGTTAACATTCTATTAGGTTGAGTTGCTGACTTTTACTTCCCATATTGACAGTAAATTGTGAAAAATCATGTTTTGGTCTACCGGTTTGAACAATCACTCCCTTTTAATAATAGAGTACTTGAAAAAAGTTAAACAATAATTTGCTAACCACACACTCCTCAATACTCACACACATGTTCAAGATGTTTAAGAATAAATATGGCACAGAGAGAAAATAAATGTTGACAAATTTGTGTCCATTACCCAAGATCTCTTGGGTTTACGGTTCCATTTCACATGAGAAAATAATTGTGCTGTCAAACATTGCACATAACTGGTGTACAAATTCAATAATTTTTGGGAATTGATCCAGTCACCATATGCCATATTACCAAATATGAAATATATTTTAAAATGTATTTCCTCGATGTTTATAAAATAGGGTTGTATTGCGTTATGACTCATCAGTAAGCCCGCAGGCCAGGAGTTTGACGTGCTTGGTCTAATCATCATCATGATCATGAACTGTTTCCAGTCTGTAAAGTACCTTCACCTTCCTCTGTCCTTCCAACATTATTCCTCTCTTACTCTTGTCCATACATCTTCTCCCACTTGCACACTTGATTTTATCTGTCCCTCCCATCTCTTCCTAAATCTCCTTTACATTATTTTCTCTCAAAACTTCAAACCTATTATTCTCCTTGAAATGAATTACGTGCCTGTACCATCTCACCCATGCTTCTCCTGCTATCTCACATATCCCCTGTAGTCCAACTCCTGCTTGATGACCTTGGTGTTAAACATATATTTAACCCTGGAATGGTCACCATGACCCAACGGGATTTATTTTCCAGTCTACCTCCTCCACCAAACACAATTTTTTAACCTACCTCCGTGTAGCTTCCTAGCTTCTTTTCCACCAACTAAAGGCGTGGTTACCGCTAAGTTACCTCTTGTCAGTTAATAAGAACACAGCCTCTTGGGTCACCTAGATCCCGTGCGACCATTTGTGTAAGTGTACAAATTTTTTGTGCTTGTTTTGAATATTAATGCTTTAGCTTATATTTAGTAATGGATAAACAAAAAGAAGAGTGGATTCTTTCTTTACTAAATGAAGAATTACCTGATGATAAGGATGATGATTTATGTGGTAATGAAAGTGATGTAGGTAGTGATATGGACCCAGAGGAAGAGATACATGATGAATGAAAACCTAAGGTATATTTGTGGGAATCATGGGAAGATTACACATGAAGAGGGTCTTGAAAATGTTTGAAGCTGCTAACCTAATAAGAAAATGCAAGTCAACTAAAAAAATACAATTTGTTTACTATATTTATATGTTTTGAAACTAAAAAAAACTATAGAATTTTGTATTAGGTTTTTGTTATTTTTATCATTTCCTATGAGTGTTTTTGTAAGGCATATAACTTTTCTGAAAAGGGTTAAAGAGTTTAAAATTATATATTTTCATCTCAAACTAGTGTTTTAGAATAATATAAGACGGTGACCTGGTGTCAGACTTCTGTGCTGGCGGCCGGGGTTCAATCCTCGGTCCTGGCACAGATTTATCTGATTTCCAAACCCTTTCTTCACCTCTGACAAGACGTGTATTAACCACAACTTGCGAATGTGTGGAATGCCAGGCCTCCACCGTGGTTCGGATTCCACGTTAAACTGTAGGTACTTCATTTCATCTCACAATCACCCTAACATTACACATTAGCATAAGTGTGTATAACCTGAACGGGTAGTAAGACGCGGTGCTAGTAATAATAATAATAATAATTTAAAATAATATTGAAAAAAAAAAATAGTTTTCTAATAAAAAAAAGTAAGCACAAACAAATAAGAACATTAAGGATGGGGTTATTTTCTTCAAAACTACACCAAGCTATTTTGTAATGCAATTTGTTAAAAAAAATCAATCGTTAAGTGTTAAAATTGGATAAAACATTGTTTTCTAAATAAAACATTTGAAAAAAACTGGTTTAATATACAAAACAAAAGTAAGGGTTATGGTGCATTAGGTTGCAACATAGGCGTGACTACTCCAGGGTTAAAAAAAATACAACAAACCTGCCATGATGGCCTTCATGACATCCACCTGAAGTTCAAAGGTGTTGCGCTGAGTGTATTGTAGGAAAGTAGGGAATGCAAGTGTGCGATAACCGAGGAAGGTGAAAAAGGATGTGAAGCCTTGTGGGAGAGGGAAAGCAAGAGAGTTGACAGCCAGATAGAAGCGTTCCAGAAGGACAAACAACACGTAGCGACGGCCCTCATCTAGCTGGTCCCTGTAAAGCACAGGGAAAAACTTATCAATAGAAACATATATAACGAATGCATAACATAATTTATAAATAATAATGAATTGCTTGAGTTCCATTACCAGAACTGCCCTTAGCAGACGTGGGACCCTGGGTAAACTTTATTTGCGGGGCCCTCATTTATCTGCCACACTTCCCGCTCCCTCATACCCCCCGAATAGTAAATAATTTTAAAAAAACTTAATTTTCTCTAATGTTATTACAGTAGTTTTCACCTATATACCAATTTTCGGCCATGCACAATATTATAAAATGCTCTAAACATAAATAAATGTAAAAATTAATGTTTGAAGCTGTGTTTTTATACATATAATGATTGATTTCTCCACCACCTTATGAGCAATTTTCTTTTCACACAAATTCTACTGTTTTCCCACAAATAACAGGAATTTAAGTTTTTTTACTAAATAAGCACAATTTCTTTGTAATTTGGGCAAATACCAAGACATCCAGTATAATTTTCAGAGTGGTAACACCGGCTATAGCGCTATGCCAGGAGTTCTGTTTGTATGTTATTATTAGCACCGCGTCTTACTACCCGTTCGGGTTATACGCACTTACGCTAATGTGTAATGGTAGGGTGATTGTGAGAT
>CABEEJ010004887.1:0-26215 GCA_901482245.1 Timema douglasi
CAGATAAATCTGTGCCGGGACCGAGGATTGAACCCCGGCCGCCAGCACAGAAGTCTTGACACCTTACCCCTAGACCGCCAGGTCACTATTATTTCCTCTGCGTAGTCGTTAAACGTAAAAGTGTTTTACATATTTTACTGTTATACATAGTGAACATATATATATGGTTTTTGAAAGTTTACATTCAATTCCCCTTTCCCTTGGGAGACTACTGACCCCAGGGGTGAATCTTGCACATTTCTCATTCAAATACGGTGAATTATAAGACTTGTATATTCATTAACCATGATACACAATGTATGCAGGGTGTTTCAATAAATAAATGGTACGGGACAATCTTACAACCTTTCTCATCTAGGCTATTATATAATTTGGTGTTGGGATGGTCTAGACCAAGGGTTGGCCACCTTTTTAAGCCCCGATAAATGTTTACATTTATCAAAGGTTCCGCGATCACCCTTCGTTCTCCACTTTACTTTTAATTTATATATATATATATATATATATATATTATTCTTTTTCAATGTGTCCCCGCCTTTGTAGAAAATACATAATATAAATAAAATGTACACTCCGTTTACACTGAAGGTTAGCAGTATTACCTTGACTGATTTCACTATGGCCCTATCTTATAAAATTTACCATAGTGGAATAATTCAAGGTAAGTTTGCCTTTTCGTGACAGTTTAGTTTTTTTGCATGATCAACTGGTTTTTTAGCTTTCAATTCATTTAAAGACAAGAAATTAAAGTGAAAATATAAACATCACGTTGGTGTGTGGACATTATAAGCTGTGAATGCAATAAATAAAGTACCGGTATTACAGTACTCCATCTTGAAGTCAGCCCTAATTAAGTACCGGTATTACAGTACTCCATCTTGAAGTCAGCCCTAATACAGGGTGGCCACTCAAGCTCTAGAATAAAATTATAGTGTAATTCCAAGTTTTTTTTGTGCTTCCAGATCAGTAACTACCCTGTAATATCTACAGTATGTAGTCGACTAGAAACTAGAACCTAGGCTGCTTAGTTTATACACCAAAACTTCCCGTAAGGGTGGTGTAGCATTTTATGTGTCCATGATGAAACATTTATCATAAAATGTACCAACATAGGTAAATTATAATACATCCATGCTGAAATATTTATCATAAAATGTTCCAACATAGGTAAATTATAATACACCCATGCTGAAATATTTATCATAAAATGTGCCAACATAGGTAAATTATAATACACCCATGCTGAAGTATTGATAAAATGTGAGGCCATAATCATGCCAAATGGTCTTTGGCCACTTCTTATAAAATTTGAAACCATAGTGGTATAATAAAATGTCCATGTAGAAAAACATTTGGATGTGAAACAGTTAAGAAATTAGTGAGAAAAAGCGAAACACAATTCAGAGCGAAATACTACTTTAAAATGTGAAGTTATAGATATATTATAATATGTATATAGTGATATACTTATTAAAACTGTATGCAAAATCATAGATAAGGTTTGACTATGGTGAAATTCTTCCCTAACATATGAAATAAATACAATATAATATGTACAGTGCTATACATTTTGAAACACTTTGTTAAAACGTAAAACTTTTGAGACATTATAATGTTTCAATAGTGAAACCCTTCTTATAAAATAGAGAGCCCAAGAATATATCCTCACACGCATCTCTATCAATTCCTCCTTCCACCGATATTTTATTTATTTGAAATAAGAAGTTGTTGAAATATGACACCAGATCTTGTATTAAGATGAATGTGTGCGTTTGCTATCTTGTTCAATATTTCTATCCCTAGCATTTAGTATTCTTTTTTATTGTAAGAAAGATAATAGTTGTCCAGTTTTCTTCTCACCGTTCCCTTTATCTGACCAGTCTTAAACAGCCGGCGTTATGCAACAATAGACTATCGCTGTTTCCTACTAGGAGAGAAACTTACAATTCTCACGGTGAATTGTATTCACGAGCTTCATATTACGACAGCTCAAAACGCAGCCACAACTTTCCTGTGTTCATACGCTAGGTCGTATTTTTTCTGTGTGTATATCTTTCCCTTTTGACATAACATGTCAAATAAAAGTTGTATTATTATTATTATAATTATTATTAGCACCGCGTCTTACTACCCCTTCGGGTTATACGCACTTACGCTAATGTGTAATGGTAGGGTGATTGTGAGATGAAATGGAGGACCTATAGTTCAACGTGGAATCCGAACCACGGTGGAGGCCTGGCATTCCCCACATTCACAAGATGTCTTGTCAGAGGTGAAGGAAGGGTTTGGTAATCAGATAACTCTGTGCCGGGACCGAGGATTGAACCCCGGCCGCCAGCATAGAAGTCTGACACCTTACCCCTAGACCACCAGGTCACCATAATAAAAGTTGTAATATAAATACTGGGCGGTATGCATTGACAAAGTTGAGTGTTGTTTGAGTGCTAGTTGAGAGTTAGTGTGGTTCTAGTGCTAGAAAGTATTGAGTGCGAGAACATTTGATAAAGAGATGACGTCCAAGAGAGAGAGTGAAGTTTTAGCGACACGCTGTGGCTAACCGCTAAACACTAAAACTGGCACTAGCAAAGCAACACTCAACCTCGTTCTTACAGACTATCTAGCCAATGCTGGCTACTTTAAATTCACGTTTACCTCGGTAGTCTTGGGGTAAAGTGCTCGCCTCGGGACCCGTTATTCGTGGCTTCGAACCCAGCTGAGATTGAATAATTATTCTTGAGCACTTCCTTATTCCTTGGCATGTATAATAACCCTGGACGGCATCTAAAGAGACTTTTCCTGGCATTATTTGGTGAGCACTTTCGCCCTCACTCATAGAAATTCTCATTTACTAATATAATCCATCGGTTCATAAAGTGCACCTTTAATATCTCAAATAAATTTACTTTTAGATCTTTATAATTTGATAATTGCTCATTGACTGTCTCTACATTTACAAATATAGGCTACCAATATTTTAAAAAGCATTAATCAAAAAAGCAATGCTTATATGCAGAAGCTCAATAAATAATATCACTCAATAAATAATTGACTTCTAAAATTTGTTTACTATTACTGAATCAGCAGGAAGCATTAAACATTTCCAGAATTAAATATTATTAAATTAAATTATCAAACATAATTAGGCATACCCCAATCTGTTAAGTCACGACGAGTAAAGATGGCTGATGTTTTATCTCATATCAGAGCAGTTTGGCTCAATACCCACAAACACCCACTGCCAAATATTTATTACTGATTGGCTAATCAAAGAAATTAGATTTACATTTTGAAACACTCCAGATTTTTCTCTAAGATATTAAATGTTATTTAAGCGTCAAGTCCCCATATAACCACACAGATAACACATTATATTGGGTTGAGAATGTAGCGTGAACCAGGCATTATGTCTTAGTGAACCTTTTCTGTATTCAACTTATATATATAAATATATATATATTTCCAAAACATACCTATGCCGATACAATTTAATATGTGACATTCGCTCCTACAACGAAGAACGCCTCACTTAATTAGATCCTCTCGAGGATCTCGTCAGACTCATATATTATTATTATTATTATTATTATTATTATCAGCACCGCTTCTTACTACCCGTTCGGGTTGAACGCACTTACGCTAATGTGTAAAGGTAGGGTGATTGTGAGATGAAATGGAGGACCTACAGTTTAACGTGGAATCCGAACCACGGTGAGAGGCCTGGCATTCCCCACACTCACAAGATGTCTTTTCAGAGGTGAAGGAATGGTTTGGTAATCAGATAAGTCTATGCCAGGACCGAGGATTGAATCCCAGCCACCAGCATAGAAGTCTGACACCTTACCCCTAGACCGCCAGGTCACCGACCAAACTCATATACTTTCCTTATATTATTTGTATTTTATCGGTATAAGGTACTTTTTTTAAAACTCTTTTTATGTATTTATACTTTTTTATATATGTTAACTTAAATAATATACATTATTTAAGTTTAAAAACAATACCTGAACACGGGAGTCGAACCCGGGACCCCTGACTTAGTACGCCAATGCTCTGACCACTGAGTTACCCAGGAATCATCCCGTGCCCAGCCAGGGTTATTCTTCACTCATATTTAAAGGCAGAGAGTGTGGTGGAAATTGTCTCATACAAATGTGTGATCAATTAAGAATCACGAGCTATCAGATAACGCAGCGACCATCGACTCGGTAGTTGGCTTTATAATGCCAATGGTACAATTATAACTGTACGAGTCTACATATCTTGGAGGGTCAATTAGCAAAGCTACTATATTTGTTAATTACGGTTATAGCCATATCTACACTAGCCCCATGGCTTCTTTGGTGCTGAGTGACAGCTTTGAAAAGTTACCAGATGAAATTATGTATCCCTACGCCGAGCCATATGATCTGCAAAAACATGTGTTTAGCAGCTGTCACTTCTGACAGTCAACATTTAGGTATATACCTAAATGTTGACTGTCAGAAGTCCGCTGTGAGCTGTCAGTCAGCACCAAAGAAGCCATGGGGCTACTGTATATATACTGTTTGAACGGATAAGGAAAGCTTCAAATCCAGGATATCCTGTACGCCTATATATGACCTGCAATAGCTGTATGGTGCACCGAGCTATAGATTTATCTAAAATTTTAATAGAAAGCATTGTCCAATGAATTAGAAATAAGATCAAAGTTTACGTATTCTATCTCTATTAAAAGTGACTAAAAAAGCTGACGGCTTATTTGATGACAGAGGCATTGAACTAATATAAGGTGAATAAAAACCGCGAGATTGAGATCAGTGAAATAGTTAATGTTTTTTTTAAAAAAGACAGAAAAACTGGAAAAAAAGATCATGCTTATTCCAATTATTTCAATGTTATAAAGTGAAGGTTACAGAAAACAGAACCACGAAATATTTTCTGGTTCGAGCGTAATCATGTATCTATGGCCCATCTGATGGTTGATAAATTGGGATGTTAGAGTTACCATAAAAACTAGCACTTCACGTGTGGTAACTAGAGTAGAGTTGTCATAGAATAGAGCCTTTCACGTATGGTTGCTACACGATCAGTTATAATCAGGAAACGTATCGAAGTTCTGTTTTCTGCATTCTTCAATTTAAAATAGAAAAAAAATAAATCAATAAAGTAGGTTTTTCAGTTGTGTTTTTACTTTCTCTAGACCCCTCGAAGAAAGGAGACCTATTGTGACGGTAAAAAAACCCAACTAAATAGAGATTTTGAGTCTACATTTCATGAACTCAACAGTAATAGTAATTTTCTATCCGTCTATATATCGGCCTAGAGGAGAAATCATTTTACCGATCAACTAAATCATGTTATTTAGGCTTTTCATAAGATTCTCCCGAGGACTTCTTGGAATTAGGTATATTACCCTAGAATTAAGGGTAGTTTAGGGAAGGCCAAAAGAAAAATCGATTTTATCAACATCCGCTCTAACGATTTTGATTAAATTCTGTATCTAGGCTTTGATTAACATTAATAACAAAATGACCACTAATACTTTCCCATGAAAATGACTTTGAGGATATGAGCGGAAATTTCCAAATTTGATTATAGATCCGCAACTATTTGTAGATATGAAATAGCTTATTATTGTAAAGTTGTAGTAGTCTACTATTAAAAATAAAATGATTTTAGTTGAAACATAATTTTATTAATGTCTTTGAAATATGGAATTGATTGTTACGCCCTCTGGTGAAGAGAGATGTTATATTTTTTTTCAATACGGTTCTGTGACAGTAATTTTCTTCACAAGGTGACCTCAACATTTCTTAAATATCAGTCAAAGAGTGTTCCGGAATTTAATAACCACTTTATGTCCTCATTTAAAAAGTTTCTCGTCTAATGTCACTATGCTCGTGATGCATATTCATGAATTATTGATATCAACACGCGGAGAAAATTAAACTCTATGTTCGCACCGAAGCAATATTTTAACAAACAAATGTTTTGCCATAAGAAACTGCAAACACATTGGCTTCCGTCTCACCTTAATGTTGTTCAGTCGTGTAGGGTTGGTCAAACTGGAGATAGCCGCGTGATGCACAAGAACTCTCGGGGCGAACCATGGTCCACAAGACGGTAGGTCTTGAAACGGTTGCTCAATGCTCGTCTCCGATACCATCTTGGTTTATTGTGTGGCTTGTTGGCGCTGCCCGCTCGCCTGGGGGCCGACAGATAAACTCCCCGCTTTATTTACCGCTTCGAGAAGGCTTGTCTTCCATTACCACACGCGTAAACATAACGTTTTGAATACACTCGGATGGTTTGGGGGTCTCTGTTGAAGAAATTCAATATGAGAATTATTTATTAAATATATTATACAATCTCACTTTTCTTCGGAACTCTCGCGTATAAACTTGCGGAGAGGAGAGGAGAGAGGTTACGGCTAAAGTAAATAAAGTATTGATAATCACATACTTAATTAAATTCTTCAGGTCGTGTTTTTATTCGGCTAATCTTATTATACGGCAATATTGGCTATATCGTATGGGCGTGTTGGTATGTGGTCCACACATCATTTATATAATTTAAAAAAAAGGTATATTATAGCTTTTAGTGAAAACTGGTTGAGCTTGAAATTTTCAACGCTGATTATGTGGGATATTTTTATTTAGTTGAATAACGTCCCATAAGCCACATACGATATTTTTTCATACATAGAACTGGTGGATATTTTCTCAAATCCCTTTAATAGCCGCAATATGTCATTGTACAGTGTGTTATTAAGTATATATAATTTAATTCGGTCAGATACAAATACTAACTTGTGAAATGTTTAAATATACATCGTGGAAGACACTTTGAATGTGGATCATACAGTTCAATTTTTCATAAAAAGGATCTTTTTCAGAAAATACGTTTTTCTTTTTTGTCACCACCTTTAACTAATCATTCGGAATACACGCAGACGAACTAATTTCAATGCTACGGATGAAGTAGGTGGAGTTCAGAGGAAGTGTACCCCACATTTGCGTTGAGGGAGAGTACAGTTGCCTACACCCGACCAATATCCAAACATCAATCTCTCCTTCATCAGCAGCAGCTTAGCCTATTGCTAGAAAGACGTATTAAACAATATTACCACGGAAGCAAAGGCCCTTTTAAGAATACAAACATGCTTTTGGCCAAAAATGGTAACATTTTAGTACAAGTGATTATCAAAGTTTGTTTATAAGTATTATTATTATTATTATTATTAGCACCGCGTCTTACTACCCGTTCGGGCTATACGCACTTACGCTAATGTGTAATGGTAGGGTGATTGTGAGATGAAATGGAGGACCTACAGTTTAACGTGGGATCCAAACCACGGTGGAGGCCTGGCATTCCCTTTATAAGTATTGATATTTATCAAACGTGAGAGCTACAGATCCCATGACTCGACGTATGAATACTTGAACATGTATCTAGTATTTTCCTAGCTGTCAGATAAGGTCCTTGCTATGAATATTGGAGTGTAGTTTATTTTCGCGGAGTAGTCTTGTCCCACGTCTCTGCTCCAGTCCCTAATAGCCACTTGTTACCCAAGTCATGTTTATGTCTACTGTAAATCCAGTTATTTATGTTGCACGCTCTCAAATACCTGATATTCTTCTCCACTTATTGCAACATGGAGAGTACAATGTAATGCTCCTACTGTAAATGGCAAGAACAACTATCGGCCATGAATATATAAACTGTCATCGTTGCTTTCTGTGAAAGGCTAAAATAATTACATGAATCTTTAAAGGGTAATTTAATGTTCAAACGAGCCACTTTGTTTTAACATTTATCTTTTTTAAATGCTAATATTGTATAAAGCTAAAAAAAGAAGTTAATATTATTACTATGTTTGTAAAATATGTACAAATTAAAATCGACCAGAAATAGCCAAGTGGTTGTTAGTATGTCTGACTCTGATTGGTAAGACAGGGCTTAACACCAAATAATTGATTGCATTAAAGTTGCTGTAGTTTTCCATCCTCTTTACTAGGCGAATCTTGATACAGATAAATTAATCCTCATCAGTCTAGCCTGTAAATTTAGATAATTTTTTCAGAAATCGTCACTTAAAGCTAGTTTTAGCATTAGATAGTACCAAATAGTAATAATTAATTGTATAGTTAAAAAAATATATTTTTATTGAACTGTAAAACATAAAATCCTTCTAACACAAAATTATTTAGTTGGAAAGAAAAAATTGTCCAAGAAAATTTCAAGCACTTAAAAAAAATTGTATGTATATTTTTTCATTCTTTAATAAATTGATAAATTGAACATTTCCTCAATGTAATAAAATTACAAAAAAAAACACCTTTTTTCAAATAAAAATAAAAATTAGAATGTATTACCATACAAAATAACCAAAATTAAAAAATGAACAATAATGAATTGGTTTTAGTTTCAGTTGTTAAAAATTCGAGTTGGGCAAATGAAATACTGTAGTTTATTTTTATTTAAGTGGTATTTGTTATTTGATATTTGATATGCCTAGTCTCGTTGAATTGTAATAAAGTACTTATTTTACGTAAGTCAGTACAATAAAAAGCACCTTATTTATTCTTGTAAATAGATGAAATGACGTGTCAAAGAGGCCTATCACCATTTGCTTCGGTCAAGACCATTTAACTTCCACGCCTTAAGTGGTGTGGCGTTCATATTCTTTGACTTTATTAAAACTATCTTAGTGAAAAGGCTATGCCTCATCCTCACTCTCGCCGAGACGACCCGAGGCAGCCCGAGTGCGAGATCACCGCCACACTCTCTCCGAGACGACCCGAGGCAGCCCGAGTGCGAGATCACCGCCACAATCTCTCCGAGACGACCCGAGGCAGCCTGAGTGCGAGATCACCGCCACACTCTCTCCGAGACGACCCGAGGCAGCTCGAGTGCGAGATCACCGCCTCACTCTCGCCGAGAAGACCCGAGGCAGCCTGAGCACGAGATCACCGCCTCACTCTCGCCGAGAAGACCCGAGGCAGCCCGAGTACGAGATCATCGCCTCACTCTCGCTGAGAAGACCCGAGTACGAGATCACCGCCACACTCTCGTCGAGTCAATGAGCAATTCTAGCCCAAAGTGTTGACATTTGGTGCGTAGTCGGATTTGATTATTTTTTTTATTTTAATTTGGTTTTCCTTTAATTTTTGTTTAGTAAATTATTTTGCAAAACATGATTGGACAAATGATACAACAATACAATTCTTGTAAATAAAACCAAGAGTATCTCGTTTTGTGGGAACCGAAACACATGCGATACCACGAAGATAAGAAGAAATTGAACGATGTGTAGGTTCGCATAAGTTGATGTTATATAACATGTTCGACGTCCTCCATCATAGACGTCAAAATAAAGAGTGCACGGCAGGTGAGTGTAGAGAGTAGCTCTCATCCTCACTCGGTTCGTACTGTCTCGCCGAATCTCGTCCTAGTCGTCACTGCGAGAGTGTAGATGAGGTATTGCACCGACAGACATCTTTACAAGGACATAATTCACTATAGTCCTGGCGCGGCTCAATAAATCACCTCACCTCGGAGAACGGAGAAATACCTTCCGAGTACCCATACATGAACATACTATTTACAAAATATTAAAAGAGAAAAGGACAAAAATAAATCCTACAACTATTATAGCAATCAACTAAATTAGAAAAATAAATGATTCGGTGCACCACACAGACTTTCTCTTTGATTTTAAAATAAGTACATTAAATTATTATTATTATTATTATTATTATTATTAGCACCAAGTCTTACTACCCGTTCGGTTTATACGTACTTACGCTAAGATGTAATGGTAGGGTGATTGTGAGATGAAATGAAGGACCTACAGTTTAACGTGGAATCCGAACCACGGTGGAGGCCTGGCATTCCCCACATTCACAAGATGTCTTGTCAGAGGTGAAGGAAGGGTTTGGTAATTAGATAAATCTGTGCCGAGACCGAGGATTGAACCCCGGCCGCCAGCACAGAAGTCTGACACCTTTCCCCTAGACCACCAGGTCACCGACTTGAAAATTGACATAGTGGTTATATAAGTGGTATTATTTGACTATTGTCAAGAACCGTACCCTTTTATGTACACTGATCGTTTGAGAAGCCATTTAAAGAGTTTAAGCGGCCTGGTTTGGCAGTTGACAATAATTTAGCATGTGTGTATGTTTAATTGTTCTGCCATTTAACTATTTGTATTTAATATTGAATTTTGAGTATTTAGTTGTACGTCTAAGATTAATGCTATCTGTGAAGTTGTATATGAAAAAATACTCTCATCTTAGAAATTACGCGTCAAACAAAATAAAAAAAGTAGTATGATTTTGCTAGTAAGAAACTTTTAGAAAATATATATACATATATCTTTGCAGTAAACATTGATAAAATTTCACTGTTTTATTATTGTTGTTGTTGTTTTGTAGGTATGGATAATATTTTTTTTATGAGCCCTATGAGGTTGTTGCTCTGAAAATTGGGCTATAACTTACCAACTAAACTCCCGACCAACAGAGCTTAGATGGCTGGCTTCATCTCAATCTCTATCGACTATTCAATTTTTGTAATTGAATTTCCAAGCACGATAAAAAACAACAGTTGGGTGGGTGTAGTCTCCCTGAGGTCGTGTAAAGGTAGGTGACTGTGTCTAGTAGATTGGGAACAAGGGTTGTTACTATAATGAGGTCGTCAGCATGCAAACTGTGGGCCACACTCATACACACCGCCTGGTTCTGTCCCAGCCTCCAGTGTGGTCCTCTCGCGTTCTCTATAGTGGAGTCGTCATGAAAACTAGCCCTTCCCGTATGGCTACAATAGTAGAGTCTCCATGAAAACTAGTCCTTCCCGTATGACCGCTATAGTAGAGTCACCATAGAAACGAGCCTTCCCGTATGGCCACTATAGAAGAGTCGCCATAGAAAAGAGCCTTCCACGTATGGCCGCTATAGTAGAGTTGCCATGAAAACTAGCCCTTCCCGTATGGCCACTATAGTAGAGTCGTTATAAAAACTAGCCCTTCCCGTATGGCCACTATAAAAGAGTCGCCATAGAAAAGAGCCTTCCACGTATGGCCGCTATAGTAGAGTCGTCATGAAAACTAGCCCTTCCCGTATGGCCACTATAGTAGAGTCGTCATGAAAACTATCCCTTCCCGTATGGCTGCTATAGTACAGTCGTCATGAAAACTAGCCCTTCTCGTATGGCCACTATAGTAGAGTCGTCATGAAAACTAGCCCTTCCCGTATGGCCGCTATAGTAGAGTCGTCATGAAAACTAGCCCTTCCCGTATGGCCACTATAGTAGAGTCGTCATGAAAACTAGCCCTTCCCGTATGGCCGCTATAGTAGAGTCGTCATGAAAACTAGCCCTTCCCGTATGGCCACTATAGTAAAGTCGTCATGAAAACTAGCCCTTCCCGTATGGCCGCTATAGTAGAGTCGTCATAGAAAAGAGCCTTCCACGTATGTCTACTATAGTAGAGTCGTCATAAAGAAAGAGCCTTCCACGTATGGCCACTATAGTAGAGTCATCATAAAAACTAGCCCCTCCACGTATGGCCACTATAGTAGAGTCATCATGAAGACTAGCCCTTCCCGTATGGCTACTATAGTAGAGTCGTCATAAAGAAAGAGCCTTCCACGTATGGACGATATAGTATAATCGTCATGAAAACTAGCCCTTCTCGTATGGCCGCTATAGTAGAGTCGCCATGAAAACTAGCCCTTCTCGTATGGCCACTATAGTAGAGTCGTCATGAAAACTAGCCCTTCCCGTATGGCCACTATAGTAGAGTCGTCATGAAAACTAGCCCTTCCCGTATGGCCACTATAGTAGAGTCGTCATGAAAACTAGCCCTTCCCGTATGGCCACTATAGTAGAGTCGTCATGAAAACTAGCCCTTCCCGTATGGCCACTATAGTAGAGTCGTCATGAAAACTAGCCCTTCCCGTATGGCCGCTATAGTAGAGTCGTCATGAAAACTAGCCCTTCCCGTATGGCCGCTATAATAGAGTCGCCATGAAAACTAGCCCTTCCCGTATGGCTACTATAGTAGAGTCGTCATAGAAAAGAGCCTTCCACGTATGTCTACTATAGTAGAGTCGTCATAAAGAAAGAGCCTTCCACGTATGGCCGATATAGTATAATCGTCATGAAAACTAGCCCTTCCCGTATGGCCACTATAGTAGAGTCGTCATAAAAAAGAGCCTTCAGCGTATGGCCACTATAGTAGAGACACCATGAAAACTAGCCCTTCCACGTATGGCCGCTATAGTAGAGTCGTCATAAAAAAGACCCTTCCACGTATGGCCGTTATAGTAGAGTCGTCATGAAAACTAGCCTTTCCCGTATGGCCACTATAGTAGAGTCGTCATAGAAAAGAGCTTTCCACGTATGACCGCTATAGTAGAGTCGTCATGAAAACTAGTCCCTCCCGTATGGGCGCTATAGTAGAGTCACCATGAAAACTAGCACTTCTCGTATGGCCACTATAGTAGAGTCGTCATAGAAACGAGTGTACTAAGGGTTTTTTCCCCCTAGATTGTGTCAAGTTCTTCTTTTGCTAGAAATGCGGGTATGTTTCCTTCAAATTATACTCCACTCATTTCTTATTCAATTAGTGTGAAATTTTGTACATCCAGAATGGGTAGTAAGACGTGATCCACATCTTACAACAGTAATAATCAACAACATACGTCAAATTTGACAGGTAAGGAATATATGCTTTGGATTTTGAACAAGTGAAAGTAGATTTGTGAATCTTTTATAACTGCCAAAACAAGATTTTTCTGGTCCACCGAGTGAGTAAAAAAGTCCAAAAATAGAAGCGAAAGTAAAATAATCCACAGTGTTGCTGGTTGGAATTGCACCCTGACCTTCTTGAGTCAAAGCTTAAGGACACTATCCTGAGAGTGTGAAGGATATATGTACCTTCTCACGCAACATAAAATTACGTTAAGTTGTTATGAAGATCATTTCAAAATTAGGTGCCTAGGTCGAGTCCGAGACTCCAAAGTGTTTTTATAGTACCAAGATGAAAATAATAAAATAAAAAATGAAATAAAATTCGCATGACAACCAATAAAATAAAATTCTTGGAACTAACTCACTAGTACTTCTACAGTATTGTTCATGTTTAGTGAGTTTTTGGATTCTTATGACCACTTTTTAAACTTGAATTTGTGTTTCAAGCTTGATTTACTTAGTCCACAATTGTATTTATTATTATTATTAGCATCGCGTCTTACTACCCGTTCGGGTTATATACCCTGATTTTGGTTGGAAGAACAAAAGAGAAAATTTAAACGTATTTCTTTGTGGCCAAAATTTATAATATTTCCCCATATTATTTGTGTTATTTTCTAGGTATTGATAATATCTATCAAAAGTGACAGTTGCAAATAACATGACTCGATGTATGAATATATTAAGACTGTTTTAGTAACTTTAGTAACTAACTTCTACTGTTCTTCCTACCAAAATCATACTATACGCACTTACGCTAATGTGTAATGGTAGGGTGATTGTGAGATGAAATGGAGGACCTACAGTTTAACGTGGAATCCGAACCATGGTGGAGGCCTGGCATTCCCCACATTCACAAGATGTCTTGTCAGAGGTGAAGGAAGGGTTTGGTAATCAGATAAATCTATGCCGGGACCGAGGATTGAACCCCGGCCGCCAGCACAGAAGTCTGACACCTTACCACTAGACCACCAGGTCACCCCACAATTGTTTGTTTGTTGTAAAAGTGTTATAAGACAGAGGTTTGGACTTGTACAGGGCTCGGTTCGAGCATTTGTTGGTCCTGGCGTAACTCATAAAAACATAAAGGCCACAGCGTACCGTTAAGGAATGACTTCTCTCTTTCGGAATAGACGGAGTGTACCTGCCACAGTCGACTTCAAACAAGTGCAAGACGGTTTGTTCCAAAATGGATGCTGGGCGGCTTCTGTTCTGTAAGACAGGGTGCAACCCGAGGTACACAGCCTCGGTAAATCACTGCCAAGCTGCTAACACGGGTTACTTCATTACAAGGAAGTAAGACCAGACTTGCACCGCGTAGGTTCGTTCACCACTCGCTAGCCTGCGCTGTCGACACTGGTCCCCAACCTTTTCAGGGGATCACGTTTCATTCCTAGTGGGGAGAAAGATTACCATTAATATGCAGCTCATTGCAAGCTACAAGTGCCGAACGTTTCAATTTCGAGAGTAAAAAAATAAAAACGAGAATTAAAAACTATGTATTATTATTATTATTATTATTATTATTATTATTATTATTATTATTATTAGCACCACGTCTTACTACCCATTCGGTTTATACGCACTTACGCTAATGTGTAATGGCAGGGTGATTGTGAGATGAAATGGAGGACCTACAGTTTAACGTGGAATCCGACATTCCCCACATTCACAAGATGTCTTGTCAGAGGTGAAGGAAGGGTTTGGTAATCAGATAAATCTGTGCCGGGACCGAGGATTGATGTGTAGAATAAAGTATAAAGTATATTGGTTTGTTGGATAATCAGAGCAGGGTAGAGCTCCCAACAAACCACCATCGAGACTTGAGCCCCAACCTGTGGTCGAGCTTGGAGATGGTATCCTAGCTCCCTCCACGAACATGCGGGACCTTAGAAACAAGTAAAAGATGGGGTTGATTTTTTTCAACTGGTGAGGTTCATGAGGTGCTAGCTGTGCTGAGTAATGGGACATAAGTTTTGGTCGTGATTCAAATCCTGGTGCGGTGGTTTCCTACCCTCACAGCGCCATCATTTAGCTTGTAGGTGACCTGGTGGTCTAGGGGGTAAGGTGTCAGACTTCTGTGCTGGCGGCCGGGGTTCAATCCTCTTTCCCGGCACAGATTTATCTGATTACCAAACCCTTCCTTCACCTCTGACAAGACATCTTGTGAATGTGGGGAATGCCAGGCCTCCACCGTGGTTCGGATTCCACGTTAAACTGTAGGTCCTCCATTTCATCTCACAATCACCCTACCATTACACATTAGCGTAAGTGCGTATAACCCGAATGGGTAGTAAGACGCGGTGCTAATAATAATAATAATACTTTCTTGGTTGTAAAGCTAGACAGAAAACAAAATTAATTGAATATTCAATATTACATTATATTCATCGAGGATAACCAGAGTTCACGTAGTTTAAACGGCAGTCTCACAATATATGTAAAAACGTTAAAAAGAAAAAATGCCCTATAAACGTAAGATGAACCATTAAATGGAAAACCTTCTGAGCGGCCGCCATATTAAAACGTATCGAAAAACTATGCACTTATATCATTCCGCTTAGGTTCAAAAACTATAACTTTCAAATTTTGTTGAGATTGCTCCATGAACTTGGTAGTTATGTTGGAACAAACAAACCAACAAACAAACAGACGGATTTTTGGGAGTCCAACATTTTGAAACGGTAACGAATAGCCGTATCGAAATACCATAACCACGTACTGCACATACATTGCTTGTCCTAGTTTCAAATAATTTACTTGCCAAATTTGGTTAAAATTGGTCGACGCATCTGACATTTGTCGCGTATAAAATATCCGAACAGACAGAAGAAACAACAGCAAATGGTCAAGTTAAAACAGAACCTCACATTGCTCGGTCGATTATAAAATATTGTTAAATCATTCCCTCATTAAGAGAAAGTTTTTAGAAATCTAACCGCTTATTCAAGCTGAAGCTCATAATCCTAAAATACCAAACCAATTCAATGTTTATGAATTGTGTGACCATTTGTATGCTTCAGTTATAGATCATTTTGATTTGATAAAAAAAAATATTTTACTACATGTTCCGCGTCTTAATATCTCTCCGAACTACCGACATATTTACTGTAATGATATAGGAAGTACGGTGGACTTTAGAGGAAATGTACCCGCATCTGTTTGAAGAGCGTTAAACCCTTCAGTTCACCTGGTCGGGATTGGGATTCCGACATCTATGGCACCGGCTAACCAGACTTGATGAGATTAACACCTTAATGGTTCTACCACGGATGCGAGAAATATTTTTAAAACGCATGCTATGCAGTACAGGTGTTTCAAAATAAAATAGTTTAGCCTTATCTTTATCTTTGGGCCTCAAGACGTTGGCAAGATCGTTAAACAATAAACATGTCATCAAACGTTCTTTGAGAGGCAGTTTTAGTTAGCATAATGAAGCACAAGTTATACAGAATTCATTAAAATTGCAACCCGCCTCAGTGGCGTAGTTGGCTAACGCGCTTGTCGTGTTGAGCTCGACTGCTGAGGACGGGGAGATCGAGGTTCGAATATCGGTCGGGTGAACTGGCGTGGTTTTTCTTAAATGGTTTTCCACCCTCCCTCCACGCAAACGCGGGTTCACTTCCTCTAATTCACTCTCCCCAATTCCTAATCCAATAGCGTAATTAGTACTTAAAGCGCATAACCCGAATGGGTAGTAAGACGCGGTGATAAATAAATGAAATATTAAAATTACAGTCCAATTAGCTAATAGCTCTTAGCCTTATGCTGAGCACTTATAATAAAACAACCATAAACATTGTATTCACACAGACAATGCGAATATCCAAGAATATGGCGTTAGAATACAATTTTATTCGGGGTTTAGGTTCTTGCCACGCCGATTTTCAGACGTATTATTACATAGATCTTGATTTGGTAGGTCTGCGACTTTGCGGAGCCTTTTAGACGTTGCCGAGGGCTGGCTTCCCATTGGTCGCTCACCGCCGTGACGTCACACGTCATTGTTAGTAGGCTTGGTGGGCGTCCTCGGAAGCGAGGGCGTAGCGCCCCCCCCCTCCCCCTCGGCCCTCCACGGCACTATCCTGTCCCATTTTACCTCCCTTTCCCCACCAAAACTTCCTGAGATGAAACACGTAACTGTTAGTAAGAAGAAGAACTTTCGACCACTTTCCACCCACACGACAGTTCGGGACCAACTTTCAGCTGAATCCCAGGGCAACTCTTTTTTTTTCGACACGGCTTTTGACTGGCGTTTACAACCCACTCTCTCGGTATGGGAAAAGTAAAAAAATAAAAGAAAGAAGGAGAGAGAAGAAACTTGAAACATTTTCACCAAACTTTAAAATGGAGCACTTACCTCCTCCTACGCGTTTGGAGAATAACTTTATTTCTGTGTTACAAGTCATTTGCTAAATTGTTATTACCCCTCCGTGGTAGAAGGACTCGCCCTAGATGATGTAATTTATTCGTTCATGTAACGGCAACGACCGAGAACGAGAAGAGAAACCTTTCTTGAAAGAAGAATATAAAAATAATTCACAGATATTCCCTAACATAACAGCGCATATATGAAAATATGAAATTTATGTATATAAGATTTGATAACAATTTTGAAGAAAGAATTGAAATGTAGATTCCAGGGCCACATCCAGTATTATTCTTTTATCGAGTGTAGCCCGCCTCGGTGGCGTAGTTGGCTAACGCTCTTGTCGTATTGAGCTCAACTGCTGAGGACGGGGAGATCGAGGTTCGAATCTCGGTCGGGTGAACTGGGGGTGGTTTTTGCTAAATGGTTTTCCACTCTCACTCCACGCAAATGCGGGTTCACGTCCTCTTAATTCAACCTTCCCTAATCCTAATCCATTAGAGTAATTAGTACTTAAAGCGTATAACCCGAACGGGTAGTAAGACACGGTGCTAAATATTATTATTTTATGGAGTGAGGGTAAGGATTCTATCAACGGCTGATCGTGTTGGAGACCCCCAGCAATAGATTCAAGTTTTATCAATGAATACCTTTTGAAGTGATTTGAAAGATTTTTATGTTATTTTTTATGAAGTTTTTAGAGATCAAATTATCTTCTATAATAGACATTGAGGGAGAATAAAAAAATAAATTATTAAAAATACTGTTTCTGGAGTATGAATGATTTCGAAATCTTAAACCCCTCACCCAATTCCAACCCACCAGGTACATCCCCGGTTTATTTATAAAAATAACCAGCAGACAGGAATCTTAACCTTAGTCATCGAGTTTTACGCGCCAATCGCATTACTAATTGAGCCATCCAAAATCTCATACTTTTCAGAAGTATTATTTAACTATATAAAGGTGACCTGGTGGTCTAGGGGTAAGGTGTCAAACTTCTGTGCTGGGGGACCGGGTTTCAATCCTCAGTCCCGGCACAGATTTATCTGATTACCAAACCCTTCCTTCACCTCTGACAAGACATCTTGTGAATGTGGGGAATGACCAGGCCTCCACCGTGGTTCGGATTCCACGTTAAACTGTAAGTCCTCCATTTCATCTCCCAATCACCCTACCATTACACATTAGCGTAAGTGCGCATAAACCAAACGGGTAGTAAGACGCGATGCTAATAATGAACTATATAAAACATGCTTCTGTGGCCACATGGACTCAGCCTCTAAAAGTGTTACTCTCGCAATAAGCTAAACTGCCGATGACAGATATATTAGGTCTCAAATTCCGGCCAAATGTGCAGACAATAGTTTTTCTGAAATAATTATCCACGCTCCTTGTACGTAAATGCGGATACACTTTATCTAAATTCAACCTTATTCATTCCTAAATCACGTGTGTAATTAGTACATGTAAGTACAACCTGAAGAGTGAACAGGTAGTAAGACACGCAACCTCTACAAACAGTTACACGTGTTAATGGTGTAGATCCCAATAATCTCAGTTGGTAGAGCCCTAGGCACGTACAATTGGTTGACCGGGTGTAACATTTCTGAATGTGTACAATCACTCCGTCATAAAGTTACCCGAAAGCACGCGTTTGTTCCGAGACTTGAAATTTATAAGCTCACAACAACAATATTATTATTATTAGCACCGAGTCTTACTACCCGTTCGGGTTATACGCACTCACGCTAATGTGTAATGGTAGGGTGATTGTGAGATATCACAAGATGTCTTGTCAGAGGTGAAGGAAGGGTTTGGTAATCAGATAAATCTGTGCCGGGACCGAGGATTTAACCCCGGCCGCCAACATAAGCAACAACAATATTAACCGTAGTAGTCCCACGCTAATAATTACGTGGACATTGGCGTCAGTCTCATTTTGTGTATACAGTTTTTCGCCGATAATGGGAAGGTTGGGTTTGTACCCCAAATGAATGATTTGAAGTTTTATCTTTAAATAAACTTTTTCATGATATTTCTCTATGCATATGCAGGTATCCATCCTGTAGAGCAGGGGTGTCAAACTTGTTTCCTTATGTGGGCCACATTGAAGATTGACCATTTTGTGGGGCCTGATTTCAAAAAATCCAATGTCACCATTTAGATGAGAGTATACAAAAAAATGTAAGAAGAAATAAAGTTGGTATTATAAACAATATTAAGATTTACTATATCAAACATATTGTACCAAAAATTTGGAACCTCTTTTTTTTTAGCACCGCGTCTTACTACCCGTTCGGGCCATTCGATTATGCACTAATTAAGCTATTGGTTTTAGGGATTTGGAAGATTTTATTTATAGTAAGTGCACCCACATTAAGGTAAATAAGCGTGGAAAACTATTTTTAAATAAAACACTCTAAGTGCACCTGATCGAGATTCGAACTCGATCTCCCCGTCATTAGCAGTATAGTCTACTGTGAGAGTAACGCGTTTGACCAAGAGGCCTCCGAAACGGGTTGGAGTCTATTATTTGCAGCGATGGTATGCAGGTCTTTGAACTTTGTGGTGACATCGCTTCCATAGCTGATGACAAATGTGTGCCCGTGAGACGTGGTTTTTTTTTTCTTTCTATAATATATATATATACTCAAGGTATTAAATGTGAACTTTCTGAACCGACTGATTATATCAGTTCACGGCTTATAAACTAACCCAAATATAGTACAGACACAACACCCAGCCCCCGACCGTTACTTTATCCCTGTGATAAGGGAAGCCCAATGATAATTTTTTCAGCCATACCATGAATTGAACCCGGGAATCTTAACAAAGTAGAGAGATACGCTACTGACTGAGCTAAACTGTCAGACTCTTTTTTTTAAACACAAAACAACTGTTCGCACCAAGCGTACAACCCGAAAGCATAGTAAGACACATTACTACAAAAAACAAAAACAAAACAAAAAACACGAAGATGTTGCTAAACACGGCACGAAATTTGGTGCACAAATCCAACAATTTTTAGAATCAATCTCTGCTGAGGATAGATTAAAATGTTGGCAGGCCTACATCAACCTCACTTACTAGTTTGCCCCAAATAATGACCCATTTTTATATTACATAGTCTTAAATTTATATTTCTACAAAGTTTAGAAAAGAAAAATCGGGTCGCACTGAGTATGTTCATCAAAAGGTCCGTGGGCTGCGCAAATTCATAGATTGGGCCTTAAGTTTGACATGTCCTCTTTAGAACACTGATATTCAACCTGGGGTACGCGTACCCCCGGAGATACGGATGACATCTTAGGGGATACATAAAGTGAGAATATATATATATATATATGTGCATATTAATATACACACTATAAATATATATAATGTATACTTATTATTTAATACATTATTTTAGATATAATTGATTTTACATGTAGATTAAAGAATGTGTATAGCTTGCATCATGCGCCAACAGCTTTGGGGGTAAGAAGCTGAACATAAATTATATCTGGGGTACGTGAACAAAAATAAAAATTTGAATATCACTGTTATAGCGTATAACTTCCTCATCCCTATTACAAAAGTGTGTACATAAATCCCGAACGGGAAGTAGGACGTGGAACACGAATAATTGTATTATAGTGATATACTCCAATAAATAGAATTATTTAAGATCTTAGCACCACGTTGTAACATTACATTACATAACATTATGTTACAATAGGACCCTCCCCATGCTGACATTTACGCATAACTCTCAGTAAATCATACTACCTGCTCCAAAAATACAGACACTAATAGGATCCCTACAATGGTAATCTTCTCTATTGTAGTCCATGTAGGTATAAACGACATAATAAAACAATGCTGAACAATAAATCTTCACTACATAATCCAATTCGATATAATGAAGCTCTTCATGTACCTACCAATTGAATCTGCTTACACTAGTAACCACCAAGGCTGGCCTACACCTATCGTCCTAAATTGACGAGTGGGCCGAGCGAGCTACGATGTTCCTACAAGTTGTAGTCCACACAGTCCTGTTCTACTAACGTGTAATGGGCCGTCCAACATTGGAGACGACTAGAGAATAACTATTCACCTGCCCTCTGATAGTAGAAAGATGAACTACTTTCATAACATCAGTTGATTGAAGAGATGGTCTGGAAATCTGATGGAGCAGTATAAACAATATGTCTACGTGACTTTTGGAAGCCACCATTGAGGTCACCAAGCGTGTGTTCAGATCTCCCCCCTTCTTTCTATTGCGACGAAACCCCACTATATAATGTACTGTGCATGTATGCCAAAATGATTATCTTGATAACTACGACCGATGAAGGATCATTGTCCTGGACCTGGACAGTAGCAGGATAAAACATTTATATTATATATCTTCATCGGGATCGTAACTATGGCGATTTATTTATTGGACTCTGATTTATTTTCAACTCTTAGCCTCAGCCATTTTTTGTGTTATAAATATTTTATTTTCTAAACCTAACTATTTATTAACCTGATCGTTCAATATAAAATAAGACTATATATTTTGTATGTTGCCGCTTGGGCGCTAGAGACTTTTGGAGTATTTAATCATTTTGATAGCCGCAATTATTAATTGTTTTGAAATTGAACGAGTTAAAAGTAAAGTGTTTAGAATTGTGGATAATATTACTTATTTTTTGTAAACATCAAGGTAACATTTCTTATTCTTATTTGCATATTGAAATATATTAAAGTAAAGTAACTTTCTTATTATTTTTGATTAATTACGAATTTAATTAATTTTTGTATATTTAATAATCTTATTCTAAAGTTTGTTCTAAATATGATATTTACATTATTATTTATTAATAGAGTAAGTGTTTAGTTTCCTAATACTGAGTCAGGATCAGATAGTCCCGGGGGAGTTTGACAAAAGTATGTTAGCCAAACTCTCGCGTTATGTAAATTCTCTTATATAAAATTAACTGGTAAAGTTAACGTAATTCAAAGTCTTTATTTTTTGTATAAAAAAATATTTTTGTATCAGTTTCAAAGTGCCCATTAGGCCCTTATATAATCTTTATGTATCATCCTGATGGATATTTTTATTATTGATTTATTGTATTAAATTCAACCCGTAATGTTGTTCTGTCTCTTAAAGACTGACCCATTTGAATATTGGATATATTACAAGTTTATAACTTACTTTTAAATTATCTGCGCAATTTAAAGATAAAAAGTTATTATCTATTTGTTTGATTTTCAACATATCTCATTTTGATTAATGAGACCATGTAAAGTTTTCTGATCTATTGTTATTGTTTTGAATAAACCGTTCATATTGTTGCTTTTAAATATTGCTAGTAATTTCCCTTGTCACTTGTTCCATAGATTACTCCCACTCCCTTTTATATTATTCTTGGTCGTAAATAAAAGGATTCAGAGAGGGTGTAACAACGTCTTACTAACCTTTCGGGTTATACGCTTAAATACAAATTACGCTAATAGGGATGGTTGAATTTAGAGGAAGTAAACCCCCATTTGCGTGGAGAGGGAGTGGAAAACCATTAGGAAAAAACCACCCCAGCTCACCCAAGTGAGATTTTAAACTCTATCTCCCCATCCTCGGCAGTCTATCTAACTCGAAACTATCGCGTTAGAAAACTACGTCACCGTGGTGGGTATTATAGGATTATTTGTAATTAATTTTGTTTATAAAAAATACATATCTACCAGATAATTACATATTAAAGCATGAATATAAAATTGTGCATCGATTTATAATAGTCTGATTAAATATAGTTATATACAACTATAGTTACAAAAAAAAAGGTCAGACTAAATTAAGACTTAATTTTTACTAGTTATACATATTCTGAAAACTGAACAATGACACCTGGACACGGAAAACAAACCCGGGACCCTTGGCTTAGTACGCCAATGCTCTAACCATTGAGCTATCCATCGTCCCGTGCCCAGGGTCATTCTTCACTCATATTTTAAGGCAGAGTCTGTGATGGACGTGCGGAAATCGTTGGCTACAGATGTGTGATTTTATTAAGATCACGAGCTATCAGATAACGCAGCCACCTTCGACTCGGTAGTTGGCTTACTGCTGCCTTCTCCTGGATAGCTCAGTGGTTAGAGCATTGGCGTACTAAACCAAAGGTCCAGGGTTTGATTCCCGTGTCCAGGTGTCATTTTTCAATTTTCCGAATATGATATCTAGATGTGAGCAAATCCTCACTAAAACCAAAATAATAGTTTTGACTATTTGAGTCCAGTTTTAAAGGGTAACTAACGATTTAATATAAGATGTTTTCACTGCCAGATATTACTACTCGTTGGGTTATACCCGTTATTTTAAATACATTAATGGGGTACAGATGAGTAAGGTAGAATTTAAATTAAGGTAACCAACATTTTCGTGGAGGGAGAATGGGACACCTATCAAGTAAGATATACCTCCAGTACTTCCAGCCGAGATTCGAACCCCGATATTCCCATCACTGTTAACACATGAGCTTGAAGACTTAGTCCCACGTATTCACCAATGCGAACTACTATTTATTAATTATAAGATTAGCTAAGTGTGTTTTAAAACATTTTAAATCTCTATTGAATTAGGATGCCTTGTATCTTTACACAAACTGCCACTCAAAAGTCTGACGGGGCTAAGGTGGCTCTTAAATTAATTACTTATGAATATAATATCCATTTGAGCTCAAGGTCGAACACCTTTTTATTTTCACGCCTATAGGTTTTTAAATATATATAAGGTAGTATTATATATGTATATATAATACTTCCTTTCTTGTTTTTATTCTAAATGTAACATTTTCATGACACATGCACCGCTAAAGTGGATCTGGGAAACTAGTTCTTACGCAACTCGTATAAATTATACACTGCCGCCACCCTTCCCTCTCCCATGGTTGGGGAACTCCCTTTCTGTCTCGAGAGATTCTAGTAAGAATCTCAAGAGGATTTTGATGAATAGACGAGCGTTGGGAATCGATAAAGGGTGACCTTCGCCTACCCCCCCCCCTTCTTCCCGGGGTTTTTAAGGAGGCGGGGAAGACTCGCATTGGCGTATGGTCGGACGTGGTGACAGGAGGCTGGGGTTAGAGTCCCCGGCTGGGTAACAGCGGGTATCTTATTTTTATACACCTGTGAATTATCATTGTAGTTTTTTTTCCATTCTCTCTCCAATCTTAAAAGTCACTAGCAACCTTTTCGTCGAGGCAACCTAACACTTTAATAATAATAATAATAATAATAATGATAATAATTCGTGCACTCTCCTCATCTTACCACCCATCCAGGCTATACCCAATTAACTACACTAGTAGTTAAGGGTGAGAAGGTTGAATTTAAAGGTAATGTACCCGTATCTATGCGTGGAGGGAGAGTGAGAAACCATCTATAAAATAAACCTGTTCACTACACCCATCTGGGTTTCAAATCACGACCGCCAGTGGCAAACCAAACTAGACCAAACACAAATTTTTGACATTATTATTTGTTTCCTGAAATGACCATTCAAACTGTATTCATTTACGTATATTTGAAAAAATTAAACAAGAACACGGGTTCAATTCCCTTGTCCGGGCGAAATTTCTATCAATATTTATAGCCTATTAATCTAATTAGATGACACTAGCACGTCCACGTGTCAACTGATATAAGTTGATGAGCATAGTAATAATATTAATAATTATAATAGTAAAAATATAAATAATGTTATCTCTCATGGTGTTGACCAAATCACAAGACCTATAACAGGTGAGAACTGTAAAATATATAATAAAACAACATATAATAAATATTATTACATAAGAAAACAATTTATAGCTAAAAAATAATTAATTTCAATTAGTAAGTTGGGACTAAAAACCAATACAAAAGATAGCAGTTAAATTCAATAAACATTAAAATATCGAACCTATATATTATTATTATTATTATTATTATTAGCACCGCGTCTTACTACCCGTTCGGGTTGTATGCACTTCCGCTAATGTGTAATGGTAGGGTGATTGAGAGATGAAATGGAGGACCTATAGTTTAACGTGGAATCCGAACCACGGTGGAGGCCTGGCATGAACCTATATAACGTTCAATAAAGATGTAAGGTGCATATTTAAATATAATATAAAATGTAAGTGTTTACTTTCCATTTCATCATCACCTTCCCAATTTTGAGTTTCGAATTTTAAAAAGTTTTTCTTATATAGTGTTCTCTTCGTCAAATCACCAAATCTCAATATATTTCTTTATCACGACAACGGGGGGTTTATATATTTGGTTTTAGAAATTTCCAGCCCCGACCATTTCCCGTAACCCCGTTTTTAATTTTGTATGTTCTAGTAACAAAACTGTATTATCTACTGAACCGATGATTGCTTTATATTTTTGGAAAATTTGAGGGGAACACCTTTCTATTTTTTGGAATTTGAAATTTGAGAATGTTCAAACCTTCGTTGCAGTTTTTTGTGGTCCTTACATCATCTGACAAATTTCACTCTCCTACCACATCGACAAGTAGTTTAAGAAATTTCTAAATCTCCCCAATTCACTTTAATATTTATTTGGAATGGTCAATAAGCTTACTGGCAAAATTTCAGTTTTCTTTCTCAAAAAGAGGTAGTTGTTTCATTAGTTTTGGAAATGTCGACTCCTTCTCAGCCCCCATCCAGGGCATTTTTCCAAATACTTCTTAAAAATGTTTATTTTTATTTAACCATACGGAGGAATATTTCTATCTCATTGGCAAATTTAAATATTTTACCTTATTTACGAGAGTCGCTTTTAAAATTTTGAGACTGTTCCGATCATTTTAAATGGATCGTTACATTAATTCTGAATTTCAGCTTTATAGCACACTAACTTTTAAGACTTATTTGATTATCTGAGTTTGTCCATCTACCTGACTGCCGAATTGAGATGTACTATCACAATATATATTATACTGTCTATTACCCCTTCTTCCTCCCTCTTGTTTCTTATAGTCCAATCTAACAATTTAAGATTTTCAGACTGTTACGACCATTTTGAGTGGTCCTTTTACTTTTCACCAAATTTTAATTTTCCACCTCTACACTTTTTTTTTTTTTTTTTTTT
>CABEEJ010004887.1:30888-50480 GCA_901482245.1 Timema douglasi
TGTAGCAATTATTGCTACAAGGTATCCTAAATTGGGTTAGTCAATCAAAACATCACTTACCCAATCTCACCAACCGGACGAGCGCGCGGAAAGAACAACACGTCCACACACGATAACAACATGGAAACATCTGAGAGCGCTGATTCTAGTGCTGCATTTTGCCACTATGCACCACCACCTGTCTCAATAACAACATGGACATCTAGAAAAGGATAGAAGCTCTGAGGCCTTGCTAGAAGATTCTCAACGCGTCTAGTACAGCGCACCTCCCCCCTCTCCGTGTGTTTGAACTCTGTGATCTCCACCCTTGTGTAATCCCGTCTCGAGTGTTCGATGAGTTTCGCACCATATAAAAGACCGCCCATCAAGAGAGAGACCACTCTTGGGTTAGCCTTGGACACTAAGACGAGGCGTAGGCTTCGAGGACGTACTTATACAATGTAAGGAGAAATTCTATTTCGGCACAAATAAATATTATTGTAATCTTTCTAAATTCCCTTTTGATCAGTTTACGGGTAAATATGGGTTTTGATAGCTTATACGAATCTTCGTTTCTTTTACTGAACATTGAGTTTTAACTTCACTTCTGTTTAGTATGGTTTATAGAGAAATATGACTTTACTTAAAATAAAAAATTATTGTGGGGAAGTTTATTCTTATGTTAGTTTTGAGTTTTTCTAAAGTTAGTTTTGAAGTTTTCTATGTTAGTTAATTTGTGCGTATCAACTTTAATTTAAATTATTTACCTTAATAATTGGGTTTCAACGCTTGTTGACTTAGTATCAATATGAGGAAGTTATTTTAGGTCCTAACTATTCATTGTTAGAATGCATGACGTAGTTAACTATTCTTATCTATTTAACTTGATGATCTGGCTTAGGAGTTATTTTTCATAGTTATAGAATGTTGGCAGAGTGTTAATAATATTTAGGCCAGAAAATGATAATATTAAAGTTAGGAATTACCCGTAACTTTAATGAATGGATAACTATTTTTTATTTATCAGGATTTTGCAGTTAGTATAACATCTACTTTGGAGGATTCCGTAGTAAGTTTTTGTTGTATGTTCGTGGGGACGTCATGCGTAGGCTAGTCATTTATGGGGAACCACGGAACTTTAATGTTGATAGCAAATTGTTATATTACTTTTCATGACTTGTACTAAAATAAATCATAGTGGAGAAATCTCATTTAGGATTAGATGTTGTCATACGCCATTTTGATAATGCTATGCATAGAAAATTAATTCACGTATGTTCATGAAAAGTTTTTCTTGTAAAAAACAATAAACATAGATTGTGATTATTGCACTTCAGCCTTGACGGATATTGTATGGATAAAAGATTCTTTAAAGAAGTGTTCTGTTCTTTAATAAGATGTTGGCTGAAATAAAAGTAAAGTTTTCTTTAAGACTTGAACTTTTTACTATTCTAGTTATGCCGTTTATCCCTAGGTTTAGATATGTATAATTTTAAGGTCGCTTATAACTTAGCCTTCAACCTCATCATATTAAATATAAATTGTTTTCTAAAAGGAGGACAGTGATATTTCCCGCTTTCTAGGAGTGAGTGGCGTGCGTTGGAGGCGGGTTGTGTACCCTGCTATATTTCACTCCAAAAACATAATGTTAGTTACACTACGAACTCCTATTTATCTACATTTTTGATAACATTAATTTAATTTTATTGTATTGAATCCCTCTTATTCAAGAGCTTGGATTACAATATAATCAGTAGGTTCAGAAAGTGAACGTTAGATACCTATTTTTTTTGTAATATATCAATGGACCAAATTTCTACCCTATGTTTGATTTTGAACGAGTTTTGGGGGTATATATATTAGCACCGCATCTTACTAATTCTTTAGGTTATATGAATATATGTTAAGTATGCTAGTGATTTATGGATAAGGCAGGATGAATTTGGAGGAAGTGGAAAACCATTTAGGACTAACCACCCTCAGTACACCCGATCAAGATTCTACGTCATCGGAAATCTAGTTTAGTGAGAGAATGACACCTTAGAACATGCGGCCAATGAAAAGCGTTTGGGGATATATTATTAGAGTGGGTAAGATATTGGCTACGGTGGTTGGTTATTGTATTTTATTTCAAAATTAAGCTAGAGTAAGTTTCTGAACGAAAGTAGGCTATATGGTCACCAAGATGTTATAATAGACTATACGTAGATTAGTTTCTATGGTAGAATTATGGTCAAAAAGACCCTTTTCGAAAACACAGATTTTTTTTTTGTCGAACACTGATAACATTTTACCATATTATTAGAACTCTTTTATGGGTACTGATAATACATATCAAACGTTCCAACTGAAGATCACATGATTTGAAGTATGAATATATTAAATAATTTTTTGTAATTTTTGTAATTGTCAGATACGGTTACAAAATCAAGGATAATACATTTGAAACATTTTTAAATTCCCTGGCCTTTTCATCTTTTACAAACTAAAAAATATGTATTTTCAAGTATTTTGTAAATATGGCTATAAATAGAAATAAATCTCGCTATTATCTCGGTTTTATATTAATTTCTCGACACAAGATTTATAAAAATCTAATATATCAATACTCTTAGCAAAATTGCATGAATTATAAATAAAACCAGTACTTTACACTGGGTTAGGCTTTTTTTTATTTTTTATTTTAAAATTGTATACTAAATATCTGAAAATTCCAGTTACTTTTTTTTAATTTTCCTTCACTGCTTCCTGATATTTATAGCTGCGTATCAACCTTAAATTCGATAAGTTCTTCTTCCCTTCTCCTTTCCGTCTCCTTCTGTTCCCTTGCCTTCTCTTCCAGCCCCCAGTCTTCAAACAAAATACACCCACTCCGGTGGCCCCGCGGACAAATGTGTCAAACCTTATATAATAATAATAATAATAATAATAATAATATTTAGTACCACGTCTTACTACCCGTTCGGGTTATACGCTTTAAGTACTAATTACGCTAATGGATTAGGAATTATGAAGGGTGAATTAGAGGAAGTGAACCCGCATTTGCGTGGAAGGAGAGTGGAAAACCATTTTAGGAAAAACCACTCCCAGTTCAGCTGACCGAGATTCGAACCTTGATACCTCCGTCATGGGCAGTCGAGTCTAACAAGAGAGTGGTGCCTTAGACCATGTGGCCACCGAAGCGGCTTGAATAATTTTTTGAAATATGATCAAACTCCTACGTGTGTGTGTGTATACATACAAACATACATATACACACGTATGAGTTTGAACATATTTTAAATATTTGAAAGTGTCTTAAGATGTTTTTATTATTTTTGCTCATCAATCTTCAGTGTAGGCTATTAAGTGGGTTGACTCACAACTCAGAGCAGTCAACAGCATGGTCAGTGAGAGAACGACTTGATTAATTGACCTCTGGTCTGGTTTGACTGAATAAGATGTTTTCAAGTGTTGGGAGGGTTTTTTGTTCGCTAAGGGTCCAAAAAACCGTGAGAGTCCATTTAGAAACTCATTTACAAGAAATAAACATTAAGAATGGACTGCATATCAATTACATAGCTTTTTTTATACAGCTTAAATGTAAAATTATGTTTTATTTTATATATTTTTTCCCTCATACATTGACGAGTATAATGGGTGGGAGCTGTATTGGTGGTCACGCCAAGTAAGTGTCAGGCTCATCTAGTCTGGTTTGTTGTTGACGTGAAGGTCGGTGCTATAATCATGGACTGTTCTACTGAGGGTAGTTTTTCCTGAATGGTTTTACACTCTCTCTTCACTCAAATGTAGGTACACTTCCTCTCATTTATATCTTCCTTAATCCTATCCTAATAGCGAAATTAAAATGCGTAGGCTATAGCCCGGGCGGGTAATAGGACATGCTGAAATCTATATTATATTATAATTTATAGCATAATCCGAATCACTAATACCTCCAGGCAGTGTTTGATTTGTAAAATTGTAGGTACCGGAACGCACTACCGGTGGGTCTGGCTCCCTCCCAGATTTTTTCTTTAATTTAAGCTTCAAAATACGTGTTTTAACCCATTATTTTCTTCCAAAAACAAAGAAAATGTTTTAAATTCATCACAATGTGATTGTGTTTGAATGTTTTTCAATTTAATTTAATGCAAATGCAGGGAAGAATGAGTCATAGGAATTCGCGCCACCAGACATCAACTTTCATACACCCCTAACCCCCCTCCCCCCAAAAAAAGAAACTCTTTCAAGGTCGCTTCTTTGCCACTGATACATCTTGTGGTGAGTGAAAACAAGACTGCGTATCTGTCATTGTTGGGTACATAAACTATTGTTCACATAAGTAGATAATTTTTAAATAAAACACCGCGCTTATGTATGTAATTGATTTGCTAATCACGTGTGTCTAAAGAGATATTTTCTAAATTTCGTGTTTGCCTTAATAGAGGTACCGGAACGCCGTTCCGCCGCGTTACGTCAGAGGTTAAGCACTGTCTCCAGATATATATTTCTCTCACTATGTCTTACCACCCATTTGAGTTATACGCGTACATATATACTTATTATTATTATAATTATGTTATTATTAGCACCGCGTCCTACTACCCGTTCGGGTTATACGCACTTACGCTAATGTGAAATGGTAGGGTGATTGCGAGATGAAATGAAGGACCTACAGTTTAACGTGGAATCCGAACCATGGTGGAGACCTGGCATTCCTCACATTCACAAGATGTCTTGTCAGAGGTGAAGGAAGGGTTTGGTAATCAGATACATCTGTGCCGGGACCGAGGATTGAACCCCGGCCGCCAGCATAGGAGTCTGACACCTTAACCCCTAGACCACCAGGTCACCTACGTATATACTAATTATGCTAATGTATGGGGATTGAGGAATATATCCAGATTTGAGTGGAGGGAGATTGGGAAACCCTTTAGGAAAAATACTTCCTTAGAAAACCTTACAGAGACTTGAACTCCGATCTCCAATCCATCGAAATTCTAGTCTATTGTAAGAGTAACGCCCTAGACCAGTGTGCCACAGTTCAAGCAAACGGTAAAACTAAACTTGTGAAGTTAAGAATAACAAAATCCCTAAAAAATAAATGGTACGGAACTCCTCGCAGACTCTCTCACTTCATTGTTTAAAAATTGAGATTTGTAATTGAAACTGGTTATATATGTGAAATGAAATAATATACACTTTCAAACCGAATCAAAATCTGCGTTATATTTACGTAAAGCATTTTATTTGAATCCCGGTTTTAAATTTTATAATTTCATTTTAAAGAAATAAAGTCTTCATTTGTATATTTGGACAAAAATAAAATGATCGTTATTAGGTCCACAAGTGTCAACACTTCATATTAAAATTTTGAATTCCTGTTAACATTTTCGAAATTTTACTAAAAGTTCCATATCTTAGGGTTATCGCACTGCTATTAAATACCTCATTTATACATTTAGAACAATTTAAAAGGTAAATATTGACTATTGAGTCTAAAATGATAGAGATAGATCATTGCTGTACAAACATTTCCCCTAAGATGTTAAAGGAAAAGGAACATCAACATTTTGAGAGACTTTCTTATTTCCTTGCTTTATGGCATCAGATAATTAATTATTACGTTAAAACTTAAGTAGTATCTCTGTACAACTAGAACTCACAAAATTGTATTAATGTTATATTTGCCAATATTTCAGGAACTATTGATTTTAGATATATTAAAATAAAAGTTTTTTTATTTTTAATAGTACTACAGTTTGCAACAATAAGTTAATTAGTATCTCAAATAGTTGCGGCGACACAAAAATTTCCGTTTCTGTGAATTATCCTAAAATTCAGTTCCATGGGAAAATTAAAAGATCAGTTTTATTTATAATCTTATTCAACGCCTAAATACTAATTTTAATCAAAATCTTTAAAGCCGATTTTAAAATAATCAATTTTTTTCTTTTCTCCCTTTATTAAATTACTCTTAATTTTAGGGTTAAACAGAAATATACAAACGGATGGCATTTCAAAAACCACTCTTTATGGTTCAGGAGTTCATAAAACGTTGACATCCATCAACATCTTGGGTTAGATTTTTTTTTCTTACGGTCGCAATACTTTTATGTTCAAAAAGTTAAAACTTCTGTATATTTGTGTATAACTTGAAAATGAACTGAGAGATGATAAAAAAAATAGAATTTACGCATCGGACCGGAACACTTAAATTAATTTTGACGAAAAATTGAAAGTAGCCATTTTGTTTATAATATTTATCAATGCTTAGAAATGAAATTTGATAAAAATCATTAGAGCCGATTTGGATAAAATAGTTTTTTTTCTCTTTTCGCTCTCAAGGAAATTACCCTTAATTTTTGGGTTAGATATCCAATTCCAGAAACCATTTAGGGAAATTTTATGAAAACCCTGGGTACCAAATGTTAGCCCAATCGTTAAAATAGGCTAGGCTGTACACAGAGGTACAGACAGACAGACAGGAGGAAATGAAAAAAACAATTTTTCGTATTCGGGGGTCATGAAACTACGAAATTCAACAAAATATCTAGTTTGATTTTTTTTACGCTCACAATACTTTCTTTACCTGTAAGGCTACGAGAAAGTAAAATGGTAAAATTGTATTAAAATAATTGATTTACTAGAAAAGTGTTATCTCTGTTACTTATGAGGAGAAACGCATGAAAAACAAAACACCATATGTTATTGGCAAAAAGCCCTAAACAACTCTTTTTTTATTCAGTTTTAAATATTTTCATTTTTGATTTAAACATTTTTAAGGATTCAAGATTCGAAAGAAAATGTAAGATTTGGATTTAGGAAATATAGGGTTTGACCCTTCTATACTAAATATTCTCCTTTCCGAGATTTGAACCAAAGTCTTTTGAAGGTGAGTCGGACATCGTCTGGATATAAATAGATTCAACGGTAAAAGCAACGGTCGCTGCCCACCTAAGAAGTCCTCAAAACTAATATAAAGCTATCGGATGAATAAATATGAATGTTATTTTGATTTTTTTTTTCCAGTTGATAGGTGACCTGGCGGTCTAGGGGTAAGGTGTCATACTTCTGTGCTGGCGGCCGGGGTTCAATCCTCGGTCCCGGCACAGATTTATCTGATTACCAAACCCTTCCTTCACCTCTGACAAGACATCTTGTGAATATGGGTAATGCCAGGCCTCCACCGTGGTTCGGATTCCACGTTAAACTGTAGGTCCTCCATTTCATCTCACAATCACCCTACCATTACACATTAGCGTAAGTGCGTAAAACCCGAACGGGTAGTAAGACGCGGTGCTAATTATAATAATAATAATAATTCCAGTTGATTGTAGAGAGAAAAAGAGACCCATTGTGATCCCAATTCACCCGGACGGGGCTTGAACCGAATCTCAACCTTTCGGGCCAATAAAGGAGGGCTCCGTTGACCTCACTATAACCGAGCTAACCTTGCCGGTATTATTTTTATTAATATTATTACTACCAAGCAATCGAAGCTACAACATTTATTCACAACATTATTTCTGAAGCCGTCTGCCATATTCTATTTGATGACTTTTTTTTTCAATTTATCAATAATAATTAACAATTATTATATTTTAGTCACATGTTGAGCCACATTGGTGGGCACGTGGGCTAGGGTGCAAACATTTGTCTGGTTTAACTTTCAGGCGACGGGAATCTCGGGGTTAAAATCCCGGCAGGGTGTACTGAATTGGATTTATTAAACTAAATGATTTTCTCCTCTTTCTCCATGAAAGTGCGAGTCTATTCTCTCAAAATTCTACCTTCCTTATCCCTACTTCATTAATGCGCTTATGTGTGTACTCCAAATACACAGAAATACGTGGTGTATATACAACTCACAAGTATTTTTATTGTTGTTGAAATAACCTACACAAATACACTTTTAAATTAGACATACAATAATCCAGAGCTTTTAAATTTATATTTATTATTTATTTGAATTATTTAAAGAGTACTTTCTGAACCAACTTATTACACCAGTACATGAAACACAAATTAATCTATCTCTTGATAGGACAAAAAAACCAAACTCTCAGCCATAAATATTAGGGTGACCTGGCGGTCTAGGGGTAAGGTGTCAGACTTCTGTGCTGGCGGCCGGGGTTCAATCCTCGGTCCTGGCACAGATTTATCTAATTACCAAACCCTTCCTTCACCTCTGACAAGACATCTTGTGAATGTGGGGAATGCCAGGCCTCCACCGTGGTTCGTATTCCACGTTAAACTGTAGGTCCTCCATTTCATCTCACAATCACCCTACCATCACACATTAGCGTAAGTGCGTATAATCCGAACGGGTAGTAAGATGCGGTGCTAATAATAATCACATATATTATTGTTATTCTAGCCGTGTCAGGATTCGTACCAGGACCCATTGTTTAGTAAACGGACGTGCTACCGACTGGAGCCAAGGAATCGGGCAGCTTTTTTTTAATAACCTTATAATACTTCTATTTACCTCCACACGTGAACGCAACAAGAAAACTACGTTTTAATTGAGCTAATCGCGTGACACAAGTCGGACCGGCGCGGCGCGCTCCCGACCAATCAAACTATGTGTTTGGGCCAAGAAAAGGGGAAACGAGAGGGAGAAATGGGGGGAAGGGGGGCGAGACCGGCCCGATAATTAGAAATAACTCGTACCTAGATATTACACGTTTCATCATGCATATGAAAAGTGAGCATAACACTGGGGATCCCCCCACCCCTCCCCACTCGATGGTGACGAAGATAAGAAAGAAAGAACGTTTGACCGCGCCGCGTTTTTCTAGGTGATAATCATCTTCAGCTCTTTCAAGATCATCTCTTCGGTTGTTTTTAATAGGACCTTATTATGTACGGGAGAGAGAGAAGGGGTGTGAATAAGAGGGGGTGAGATACACACACCCTCCTCCCCCACCCCCCCATCTCACCCCGACGATAGAGTCCACTTTATTTAGCCTCGTGGAGGGGAGTGTGTGTGTGCGCGCCTCGTTAGGTGTGATAGAATAACCCGTGGGTGTGGTAATAATTGGTTATTTTAAACCTGATAGTCCCCCCTTCCCCCCACTCCCCTCATTTCGACTCACACGCTTCTCATGACGATTATCACCCCTGCACTCTCGAGCCCGGACCGATGTTGACGCGTCATGAGCACGGTGACCCGGTCGGTTGGGGAGTGGTGTCCCTACATACAACACCTCTCCACTATAGTTTAGGTGCACTTCCTTTAAAACTAACCTTAAACTTTCCTCGAATCTTTAATTTTGTAGTTAACAGCCATGAGGGTGACCTGGTGGTCTAGGGGTAAGGTGTCAGACTTCTGTGCTGGCGGCCGGGTTTCAATCCTCGGTCCCGGCACAGATTTATCTGATTACCAAACCCTTCCTTCACCTCTGACAAGACATCTTGTGAATGTGGGGAATGCCAGGCCTCCACCGTGGTTCGGATTCCACGTTAAACTGTAGGTCCTCCATTTCACCTCACAATCACCCTACCATTACACATTAGCGTAAGTGAGTATAACCCGAACGGGTAGTAAGACGCGGTGCTAATAATAATAATAATAATAATAATAATAATAATAATGTAGTTAACAGCCATGAGGTTGATCTTAGTAAATTAAAGATATAAAAGTATTCCTGCAGGCTTATACAATATATCTTGCAAAGATATCCAAGTAGTGCAAGGGACTATAATCGTGTTGCACTTGGTCACCAGTTAACGAGGGGGTCAGGGTTGGAAACCCGGCCGGGTGTACTATGGAAGGGTATAATTCCGTATGGTATTCCGTCAATTTGGTTTTCTTGTTTCTTCTTAGAACTAATAAACGTAAACTTCCTTTTAAACAGAATCCATCACCTTTACCTCAGATTAATGCGGCCAATAGCCCATGTGCTAAATGCAGGTATTTAAAAAAAAATAGTGTCTACTCTATGGGCAATGTGACGAGTTTAGTTTTGGGCAGAGGACTATAATTAGGTGGACCATACTTTGGTAATAATAAAAAAAACACCATCAAAGAAAAATTAATATAATATAATATGTGATTGAGCGCCAACTACCAACTCCTTTACTTCCCTTAAGTACAGTAGCCTCATGGCTTCTTTGGTGCTCACTGACAGCTCACAGCTGACGTTTGACAGTCAACATTTAGGTATACACATAAATGTTGACTGTCAGAAGTGACAGCTGCTAAACACATGTTTTTGCAGATCATATGTTTCGGCGTAGGGATACGTAATTTGGTCTGGTAACTTTTCAAAGCCGTCAGTCAGCACCAAAGAAGTCATGGGGCTACTGTAGGTAGATTTTAATATATATCCAAATAACTTATCAGTGGTTTGACAAAATCTCCCTTCCACAAGAGAGCTGGAATCAGACACCTACCACACCGGACTATATCCCTGCCTGTAGCTTATCAGTTCTCTTCACATGGACACCAGCGCTACTAAATACCTCTACAGCTGGGGTGCAAGATTCACTATATTATTATCATTATTATTATTATTATTATTATTATTATTATTAGCACCGCGTTTTACTACCCGTTCGGGTTATACGCACTTACGCTAATGTGTAATGGTCGGGTGATTGTGAGATGAAATGGAGGACCTACAGTTTAACGTGGAATCCGAACCACGGTGGAGGCCTGGCATTCCCCACATTCACAAGATGTCTTGTCAGAGGTGAAGGAAGGGTTTGGTAATCAGATAAATCTGTGCCGGGACCGAGGATTGAACCCCGGCCGCCAGCACAGAAGTCTGACACCTTACCCCTAGACCGCCTGGTCACCGATAAGATTCACTATACAATGTACAGTGCCACAATAAAGGATGACACAAACAAATTTTGTGGGTGATTGTTATTATTTTTTTAAATGACACGCTCGAATAAACTCTGCCTAGAAGGCATGCTTAGTGAATTATAAAATTAATAGAAGTAAGAAAAACGTTAAAAGATTAAACTACAACTTGAAATATTGTGGTTCAAAAAATAAATTACAACAAATAAATTATATACTTCAATAAATAATACCAGGTTTTAAAATTGTATATCCGATTTTTTTTTTTAATGTATATTTTTAGAATGTTGTTTCAAATATCTTGAAATCTGATGATTTCATTTTAGAAAGAACAAAAATATATTATGGTTGTGAGGCTGACATACAGTTATTTTCAACCTGGCACAAAAAAAAACAATTTTTGAATTTTAGCTAAAAATATTATTTAGAACTGTTCTAAAAATCCTCTATTCCTCAAACAAATATTCGTCACATATTAACATAAAAATCTGGATAGAAGTTATTAAATGAAATTATTTCATCTAATGTCTTAAAGGGAAATCAGCATATTTAAAATTAGTATAGAATTGATACGGCTTAGTAAACTTTATAGAATAATAGTTTGATGTGTTCTAAAATTGTTCTCCTTTCAAAACTATGAAAATAAAAAGGTTCAAATAAGATGGAAAATATTTGTGGATGGTAATTGAATAAATCTCACCAAACGTTAAAATTTACAGCTTCCAGCAACAAATAAGGCTCGGATATAGGTATTAGAATTGTTTTTTAATAGTAGGCATACTTTCCGCAAACTATATATTAAAACGTTGCTTGAGGACATGACCTCCTTTAGAAAACATTATTTTTTCCAAAACAAATATTTATCCTATATTTAGGTGTTGTTTTTACCCACCAAGGTGTAGATTTACATCCCAGTCATTTTTTGCGACCAACGTTGATAATATTTCGCTATATAATAAATATTATTTAATAGGCATTGATAATATCTACCAAAAGTGAGAACTTAAGATTACATGATTTTAAGTATGAATATATGAAAAGTAGATTAATTATTTTTCTAGCTGTAAAATAAGATTCTTTCTATGAGAGTTGTTTTGTATACTCCATTCACGGTAGGAATTACTCTCTGAAAGGTCTTTTTTCCTACCAATATCCTACTAAATAATAGTTTTATGGTAGGGGAAAAGGCCTTTCAGAAATCAATTCCTACGGTGAACGGACTTTAGCTAATACAACATGGATGCTTCAATATTTACTAATAATTGGATTGCATATAACCATTTTGACAAATAATTTCAGCTCCACGCTGGTATCAAATTTGGGTCCTCAACTATAATCGCATAGCTATGAGGACAGGGCCATTGGGGGATTTATATTTACAGTTTAATCACTAACCTTACTTAGTTTCTATTTACAAATTATATATTCTTTATTTCTATTCCCTTCTCCATCTTATAAGAACATTTTAGAAAATTTTGGGGTATTATATGTAAAATCTTTTTGTGGGATGATAATATGTCATTTATTACTCTTCACCAAACCTAGTATGAACATTATTAAAAATAATTTCTAATCTTTTTTTTAGGGCGTTATAAAAAGCCATATTAAATAATATCCATGTTAGAATCACGGAGGGAAGGTGCCGCCCATTAGAACTGTGAGACGCTCTTTAGACGCCGGGAAGCCCAGGTTATGAAATAAAGGTTTTTTATATCTCAAAATATAGCTCACCCAAAAGAGTTATCAACAGGTCCCTCCCTATATGATTAAAAAAAATTCATTAGAAATTTTAAATATTTAAAAAAAATATATCATGAATATGTGAAATTAACGCATTTTCAACTACGTTATAAGCTAAATATCGCAGTTGAAAGATCAAAGCAGATTTTTAGAAATAAAGACCTCGCCTTCCTCAAACAAATAAAATATTTATCTAACAGGTCCAAGATGGGCAATTTTAAAATAAATTGAGGAATTTTTGTTTAGTTTTTGAGGCTTCATAGCTGTTATTCCCATAAAAATTACCGTGGTGTGAGCATTTTTTCACTTCAATTAAGTGTCACGCTCGAGAACAATTGAATCGGTGATTAAAAAAAAGGATAACATTCTATAGATATGGTAAATTTTACTGAGATAGTCATTTTGTAGGTTTTTAATAAGCCATCTAATGAATGAAAAAAAGTGAATAATTTGGTCTCGTATCATGCTTAAAATCGGCCTTGAAGTTTCGTTGAGTGGAAAAAGGATAAGATTCCTGGAATGTCAACCCTTTTCTACTCAACAGTGAGCTTGTAAAACTGATATTAATATCATTGGACCATTCATTTTCACAGTCGTTTCATGTGGGACGCGGTAGAAAGACGCGTTCAAAGCTGGACTAAGCTAAATACTGAAAACAAGTCCTTTATTGGTTTTTGCAATACACAGAAATAAAATACAAGTAAAACTATAATTAAATAATGTTTCCAACATCGTCTAAATCTTTAGGTGTCTGACCGCCACTATACAAATAATCAAGTAGCTGATCTTTATCAGATATTATTATTATTATTATTATTTAGCACCGCGTCTTACTGCCTGTTCGGGTTATACGCTTTAAGTACTAATTACGCTAATTGATTGGGAATTAGGAAGGTTGAATTAGAGGAAGTGGAAAACCACTTAGGAAAAAACCACCCCCAGTTCACCCGACCGAGATTCGAACCTCGATCTCCCAGTCCTCGGCAGTCTAGCAGTTCAATTTATCAGATATTAAAGTTTATGAAAACATGAGAGCGGAGGACTAGAGAACACTACTGACCACACCCGTGGGTCTCCAGATTGCCAACCAATACTTGGTCACTCGTAGTGATCAGCTGATTCAGATTCATTTAAATTTAATATATCGAACTAAAAATTATTATTTTAATTTTTTACTCACTATTAAATATTTGTTATCATAAAATTGATTTTAGTTGATTATTTACCTGCTGTTAAATTATTATTATTATTATTATTATTATTAGCACCGCGTCTTACTACCCGTTCGGGTTATACGCACTTACGCTAATGTGTAAATGGTAGGGTGATTGTGAGATGAAATTAAGGATCTACAGTTTAAAGTGGGATCCGAACCACGGTGGAGGCCTGGCATTCCCCATATTCACAAGTTGTGATGCTGTCAAAGCATTGAGTGGAAAAAAGGATAACTTTCCAACAACTATAATTATCAATAATTAATAAACTAATGAGAATTTCACTTTGATATTTTAGGATTGTATACTTATTGACTAGGATTACACATACTTAACGGTAATCATGTCGATACAACTTATATTTTTGTCATTAAACTGATTTTTGTTTTGTTTTACAGAGAACTAGGTAAACTGGAATCTTATTATTTTTCGACTCACCTATTCAATTAAACATTTTACCTATTTTTCGCAACAGATTAGACTGCTGATGACGGGGAGATTGTGATTGGATCCAGGTTGGTTTCAATAAGGGGTGTTTTTACTAACTAGTTTACCACTCTCTCTCTCTCTATCTCTCTCTCCCCACGAAATAGCGGATACACTTCATCTAAATTCATTCTTCTTCATCCCTGACCCACGATCGTAATTTGTACATAGGCGTGGGTAGTAGGACACGATGATAAATTTACAAAATATCACCGCATTATTAGTGTTATTTTATAAGTATTTATAGTATTTATCACAAGTGACAGCTTCATGTCACCTCACCTGATATTTGTACATGAAATTAGCTTTAATAACTCTTGTACCTGTCAAGTGATTCCTATTTAAGTAAACGACTGGAGCCAAAAACAATAGTTCTAAGTAATAGCACGATTATTTAATTTTCGACATATTTAGAACTACTCCTGGGTATATTCTGTAAGGTGTCTTCAATTCCATTGAACGACAAGAGCGCTTATGGTAATTATAATAATCTATTAGTTTATAAATTGTACTTTAAGGAATATTGTGTCTTATGATTACTTGTACAGTAGCCCTATGGCTTCTTTGGTGCTGACTGACAGCTCACCGCTGACTTCTGACAGTCAACATTTAGATATATACCTAAATTTTGATTGTCAGAAGTGACAGCTGCTAAACATATGTTTTTGAAGATCATATGGTTCGGCGTAGGGATATATAATTTGGTCTGGTAGCTTTTCAAAGCCGTCAGCTTTCAGCTGTGAGCTGTCAGTCAGCACCAAAGAAGTCATGGTGCTACTGTAGCTGTACTTGTATAGAATCAAATAGGAATATAATATATCTATAAAGTTTAACCCTCCGTTTTCCCTGGAAGGTAGTCTTACCTTGACTGAGTACACTATGACCATGTAAGCTACGTCATAGTGGAACCAAGCTTACAAAGCTTTCTACTTTTCACGGTAAATGAAGGGTACTTATAACACAAGAGTTATTAGCTATTTAATCCAAGGAATAGTGGTAATGAGTGCTAATATTGAAGAAATACACTCAGATTAGAGTGAAAATAGAGTATTATTATTATTATTATTATTAGCACCGCGTCTTACTACCCGTTCGGGCTACACACACTTACGCTAATGTGAAATGGTAGGGTGATTGTGAGATGAAAATGGAGGACCTACAGTTTAACGTGGAATCCGAACCACGGTGGAAGGCCTGGCATTCCTCACATTCACAAGATGTCTTGTCATAGGTGAAGGAAGGGTTTGGTAATCAGTTAAATCTGTGCCTGGACCGAGGATTGAACCCCGGCCCCCAGCACAGAAGTCTGACACCTTACCCCTAGACCGCCAGGTCACCCTATAACCTATTAAAGTAACTGCTTGCTGTAAATCTCATGACTTGACACATGAATACCTGAAAGTATATCTAGTAACTTTTCCAACTATTAAGGTGTCAGACTTCTGTGCTGGCGTCCGGGGTTCAATCCTCGGTCCCGGCACAGATTTATCTGATTACCAAACCCCTCCTTCACCTCTGACAAGACATCTTGTGAATGTGGGGAATGCCAGGCCTCCACCGTGGTTCGGATTCCACGTTAAACTGTAGGTCCTCCATTTTCATCTCACAATCACCCTACCATTACACATTAGCGTAAGTGCGTGTAGCCCGAACGGGTAGTAAGACGCGGTGCTAATAATAATAAATAATAATTATAAATATTTTAAAATTTAAAACACATTTTTATGGGCCACTTCAGTGGCCAAACGATGTAAGGTGTCGCTCTCGTGTTAAACTGGCCTTATGAATACAGGGAGATTAGAGTCTGAATCCCGGTTGGGTCTACTGAAAGTGGCCTTTCCCTAAATGTTTCCCCACTCTCCTTCCATGAAAATGGGGGGTAGATCGCCTCTAAAATGCTTACTTCCTCACCCCTACCCCATTATAGTAATGATCGTCTATGCATATAATAATAATATTTAGCACCACGTCTTACTACCCGTTCGGCTTATACGCATTAAGTACTAATTAGTCTAATGGATTAGGAATTGGGGAGGTTTAATTAGAGGAAGTGAATCCGCATTTGCGTGAAGGGAGAGTGGAAAACCATTTAGGAAAAACCACCACCCCTCACCCCCAGTTCACCCGACCGAGATTCGAACCTCTATCTCCCTGTCCTCAGCAGTCGAGCTCAACACAACTAGCGCGTTAGCCAACTACGCCACCGAGGCGGCTGTCTATGCATATAACTTGAACAGGTATTGTAAGACGCGGTGATAAAAAGTATAATTACAATCTCGCTGTTGTCAAATGAAGTACTATGCGATAAACTGGTCGCAGGGTAATCGTGTTCCCAATTTTCCGGTTTAATGGGACCGTGAGATGATGAGCTCTTGAGAAAACAAAATATATTCATGTTGTAGGTTTTAACACGAGAAAACAATTTTAAGATAAATACAGGGCCATACTTGATTAATTTTGTAATTGATTCAATAAAGGTTTGTTGACATTTTAAGACTAGGATCGTAAACAGTGTTCCGTGCGTAGCAGGTAAGTACGGTACTTAAGTACGGACCCGCACACGGCGTTCCTCAAGAAGATGGGGTAATAAATTCGCTACCGCCACGGACACGCCTAACAATACAGTAGCCCCGTGGCTCCTTTGGTGCTGACTGACAGCTCATAGCTGACAACTGACAGTCAACATTTAGGTATATACCTAAATTTTGACCGTCAGAAGTGACAGCTGCTAAACACATGTTTTTGCAGATCATATGGTTGGTGTAGGGATATATAATTTGGTTTGGTAACTTTTCAAAGCTTTTAGCTGTCAGCTATGAGGTTTCAGTCAGCACCAAAGAAGCCATGGGGCTACTGTAGTTTAGTTTACCCACCATAGCCTCCTCTCCCCTCCGCGTTACACTTCTTTGTGTGCACGAGAAGAAATTACCTGTATGATATCATCCAACGAGGAATGCATATAAACGCCATATTAATGGCTCCCAGACCTTCATAACAATATGTCAGTAAGGAAATCAAGGGAAAGATTAAAGCCGTGGTGATTAGAGCACAAAAATAAATGACAAACGATATTAACAACCCTCTTTGACGGTAACGTATTAAAAAAAAAGGGGGTGTTGCATATTATGCATATTTATTAAAACCTACAAATATGTCTTGTCTGAAAATAATGTTAACATGGATACTAAAAAAAAAATTTTGTTCGATTAGGACTTTATATCTAAGCTAAATTAGATACATTTGTCTTCCTGAAGGTTGGACGAACGGATAGCGCGTCTGACACTGACCCAAAAAAGTGATGGGCTCATTAACACTCATCTGCACAGAATAATTTCTTACCTCACCTTACTATTCGTCTGGGCTATCCATATTTAACCACGCTAGTGGATTAGGGAGAAGGTATAGCTTCTATGAAATGTAACAGCATTTTCGTGAAAGTGGAATGAGAAAACCTTTAAGAAAAAAAACACCCAGTACATCCAATTGAAGTTTCAGAACTGCCATTCACATGAATAATACCGCAGTGCAGATATTTCCTACAGAGCAGGAGAGTTTTTATAGAAAAAGGTTTTTTTGGACAAAATAAATAAACATTTCTCCAGTAGAAACATAAGAGTTTTTTTTTTTTGTATGGTGGTTTCAACAATTTGTCGAGTATCTGTCATGAACATAGCGGCATTAGATGAGAAACTTTTTAAATTAAGAGAAAATTTTTAATTACATTCCAGGACATCCTTGACAGATATTCAAGTCTGTGGAGGTCACTATACGAAGAAGATTAAACTGAATGTCTTTGTCGGAGAATTATTTTATTTCTTTTAACCAAAAAAAGTTTTGATGTAAAAACTGCAAAAACACCGAGCTTTTTGGAGTTCCCTACAGTACCACCTTAATAGCGTTTACAACCATTTCGGTGGAATGGTCTAGCATGCCATTCTCAAATTTGTTTTTATTTTCATAGGCGGGGTGCTTGGGGAGGGTTCAGATTTTTGTTGTATGTATTGAAGGTGGCTTTTTATTAACGATTCTTCTCTTTCCCACTAAGCAAATGTAGGTACACTCCATAACAATTATAGCTTTCTCATCCAAACCTGAGGGTTAATATCCAGGTAGCCTGAACAGTTAGTAAGACGCTTACATTAAAAAATCCACTTTATACATATAAATACTTATTATTATTAGCACCGCGTCTTACTACCCGTTCGGGTTATACGCACTTACGCTAATGTGTAATGGTAGGGTGATTGTGAGATGAAATGGAGGACCTACAGTTTAACGTGGAATCCGAACCACGGTGGAGGCCTGGCATTCCCCACATTCACAAGATGTCTTGTCAGAGGTGAAGGAAGAGTTTGGTAATCAGATAAATCTGTGCCGGGACCGAGGATTGAACCCCGGCCGCCAGCACAGAAGTCTGACACCTTATAAATACTTAATTTATTTAGAAAAAAAAAAAGAAGGATTTTCCTTGACATTGATATATTGTTAGATTAATAAATGGTGGTGATAATATAAGTGCAATATAGATGGTAAGATAGTGTTTCGAATTAACGAGTCAAATGGTTGTTTCTTGCAGAGTCATGATCCAAAGTTTTAACTACGCTGACAGCCATCACTTGTCCACATCAACAGTTGCAAACACGAACTGTGTATAGCGGGCAAAAATGTAGCCTACACCAAACATTATTATTATTATTTAAATTGAATACTACCTAGTGATGATGTTAATTTTTGGTTGTGTCTGTCTGCCCCCCACCCCCCTTCTTCCCAATCCGGTGTTCTGTATGTATTTGTCGAGTACCACCCAGTGAATCATTGTTGCATCCTACAGGCGGTGCATTGTCTCCCGAGGAACAATATGGGGTGTTGCAAGGTTTTTAATGGACCTCCTCCCGCACGCATGCGCGTGAGCCGCAATAGCAAACACCATGACCTTATGCTAATAGCTGGGGTCGCTCACGATGACTAATGGGAACCTACCTGAACACTAAATTATTTTTAAAAAAATTTAAATAAATAAAAATAATGGAGGTTTTTCATCAATTATTGAATAAAGATGTATTATAGTTTGATTTGATGTGTAACTAGTTAGAATCTTTGCACTATGAATAAAAACTAACATGTACGTGTTATATTATTAAGTTTTATTTCTCGTAAATATTCACTTAATAACAATTCAAACAACTTTTTATTTTAAAAAATCACCACTTCTTAGTAACCGTTCTGGCTATACGCATACATACGAATTACTCTTGTTTGGTAGAGATGAGGACAATTTTCCAGAATTTGTAAGGAGGAAGAATGGGAAGCTAGTTAGTAATAATCACCCCCAGAATATCCAGCCAAAATTTAAACCTCAACATCGCCCCCCCCCC
>CABEEJ010004888.1:0-57399 GCA_901482245.1 Timema douglasi
GGCTGCAGTGTCACTTGTTCATTGTTAGATTTTTGTGGTGCTGCTCACCCTGCGGGTGCTCAACCAGTGGGGCGCGTCTCGCCCTCTGTTGGCCCGTGGACCTAGATATTTCCAAGTAACCATTTTTGCACACTGATTAGGATGGCCTCTAAGTATCCAGGGCTCTCTTGTATATTTAAACTAGAACTTGCCTGAGGTACGCACTTGCTCTGCCTGCAAGGCCAACTTGACATGTAAATAGTAAAATGAGTAACACTGCGGTTTGGCGTGTGTTACTATCTTGGCGCTTCTCGCCCCCTTGTGGCTAATACTTAAGCAAGTCTGCCACACTTCATTACTTTATTGTTATTTACCAAAGTACTTACTGAGATATAAGTGCAATATGTTCAAACGTCTGTTCTATGATGTATACAGTATCATTAAAATTCATTGATCCTTATCTCCCCTTGTTCTCATTACTTGTATTAACTTGTATCCTCGTGCACCGTGAAGACGGTGCAGTATGTAATGGACACTGCCTAATATATCACACGTAGGTAGCTTAAATGTAATAATAAGTGGTCCAATTGCACAAACGTGTCTATCTTAAAACGGTATTTTTAAATTTTGCAATATATTTTTTTTAGTTTATTAAAAAATATATATGAATAATAGAAATACTAATGTTTATTTTCATCTGTTTGAAGTAATCTAAGGTATTTCCCGGGTAGCCATGCAATGTTTGCGTGGTAACCACGCACGATGACGTGTATAATAAATAAAATTATATCCATCCCAATGGACACACTTCATATGATAAATATTAAGTAAATACATGATTTAACTTTAATAATTAAATAATTATTCGCGTAGTTATCTACACCACTAGTAAATAATCTCAAGTTAAATTTCATGATTATTAAATTTAAAAGTATTGGTCATCACCTAACTCAGACGAATTTTATATACTGTGATATTAATTATATACTAACTTTTTTAAATCATGGTCTTAAGCCATCAATCCAAAATAATTTTTATTGTGTAGATAATGTTTGTATATGGGTGAGTCTTAGAAATAAATAACAAGATTTTTTTTAATTCAAGATAAATAGAATGATTTAAAATTGAATTTAACTTGACAAAACACATTTTTATACGACATAATGGCTTTAAAAATTCAAAGTGAATATTAGAAAAACACGATAACTTTTAAAATTTGAATTGAAAGTTATACAAATACGATTTATATCTTAAATTAAATAGAAATAACAATTTTTCATTGGGAAATAAAATTGAAATGAATCATAAATCTTAAAAGATTGAATCAAATTTATAAAAGATTGGATATTAAAAATTTGTGTAAGCTGCACACTTTAAATAATAATAATAATAATAATAATATTTATCACCACGTCTTACTACCCGTTCGGGTTATACGCTTTAAGTACTAATTACTCTAATGGATTAGGAATTGGGAAGGTTGAATTAGAGGAAGTGAACCCGCATTTGCGTGGAGGGAGAGTGGAAAACCATTTAGGAAAAACCATCCGCAGTTCACCTGACCGAGATTCGAACCTCGATCTCCCCGTCCTCAGCAGTCGAGCTCAACACGACAAGCGCGTTAGCCAACTACGCCACCGAGGCGGGTCCACACTTTAAAATTGATAAGGTATTGTATAGGAGAAAATAGACATTTATGTTTGGTAGAAATTTAAATTAGTCATTCAGTTAGGACAATAACTACGTATAGCCTAATAAGTTAAAAAAATGGAAATTTCTAGATAATAATTACTTAAACGATGGCAAACATTGTGGTAGTTGTTTAACATTTTCAAAAAACTAATAGGATCAATCTACAAGTGTGGTAAAATACTAGAGTTTTGATGAAAATTTAAGAGATTATTTAAAACTACCAAAATAGTGTGAATAATTTAATCATAAATTGTATCATGTTGCATAGGGGAAACGAGGAGGTATTAAATAAAATATATTTTTTAGGTGTGATTAAAAAAACAATAATGTTGTGAAGGTATAAGGAAGGTACCTAAAGGTATACAAATAAACATTAAAATATGAAATATATCATTTGTATTTGAAAAAAGAGATGTATGTGAATTGAGTTTAGGGAGAAGAAAGCTAGTTTCTTCAAATATTTTTTAATTTTTATTTTGGCACATTTTCTTATTATTCATTCGATATTTTTTTTGCCTTAGTTCCAATGTTAATATATCAAATTACTTTTCTCTCGAGTATAATACTAAAATGGATTTAGAGGGTTAAAGGATAACTACAAATATACATATTAGTGTGAATTATTAGTTTTAAATTTGAATTCACTAAATTGAGAGTAGGGCGAATACTATTATTAGATTTATTTTAAATAAATTAGAATCATAAAATTTAACAGATATGTAGATGAAAATCTCCAAATAAATAAATTAATGGTTGATTTTAAATTTTCTCAGAGTGAATTGTAAAAAAAAAACTGTTTAAGGTAGCAGAAATTTACGAAATAACAGAAAATAATATTTCTCAAAGTTAAAGAGTTTAAAATTGGACCCGTATTTAAAGATACTAGTAAAAAAACAATATATTTTAAACTATTTAATTTGTTAAATGGAATTACAGAAAATAGGAGGAGTATATTAAATATGGTAAAATGAATTAAATTGGTGTAGAAAGAATAGGTAGAGCTCCATTTTTCAAAATAATTCTTAAAATTTAAATTTTCTTAGTAGCAATTAGAGAAATATTGATGGAGGAACTATACTAGAAGAAAAAGATATAATTTCCAAGATTAATAGAAAAGCCTACTTCTCTAATTTGTATAAAACATAAATTCAGCTAGCATTTATAAGAACAATTCCAAATACTGAGAAATGTTAAAAAATAATTAAATTATATTTCAGGAGAGGTAAAGTAAGCATTTCTAGACTGAATGTAAATTTATAATTAGTCAGGAATGAAGAGCGATCACTTCATATAGCCAAATAAATATTAAATATTTTTTGATTATAATAAAGATCTGGTGAAATAGAGGTCTTTTTGATAGTGTAAAAATATATAAATCTACCATGTGGGTATAAGGACCAACTAAAATGATGTACAGTTCTAAACATTCTTAAATTTCAAAATAGATAAGTGAAAAAGGAGGAGGAAATGGATTGGTTGCTTTAAAAATAACTACATCAATAATTATAGTACAGACTTTGGGTGTTTGTAAAATTTAAATTTGGCATTTGAGTAAATTATCCTAGCTTGATAACCAAATGACGTATGAAAATAATAAGTCTCTAAATTAAGGCCCGATATATGAAATAACTAAAACTGTAGTATACAACTAATATAGATAACTAATTTCAGTGTGGCTATAATTTGGAATTAAATAGGCATTTAAAATGATATGATGTTTTCAAATAAGTCCTTAGGTTTCATAATGGTAATGTGGGAAATGTAAGGTAGAAATTTGACATTTTTTAAAACATTTAGAAAATCCTTTGTTGGGCATACTAGAAAACTTAAATCCGTTGAAAGTAAAAGGACAACTAAAATCAACTTGAAAGCTAGAAAGTTTAGAATTTCAAAATCATATCCTGGGTAATTGAGAGATAATATCATAACCTATATAAACAAAATATTCCTCGAAATGATGGAGACTTAGCTTTAACAGGTCAAACGAGGATGTCAAACCAAATAACTCTAAACACTGAAAATTTACTTACAAGGGAGTCCTTATTTATATGAATAAATCTATATAAATTCGAAGCATACATTAGCGTCTATATAGAATAGAGTGTGCAATTAAGATTAATAAATTTTGGTAAAAAAGATTATGACCCTTGATTTTGTTTGAGAGTTAAAATATTTTATATTTAGTGTTTATATTGATCTTCTTTGACGAAATTTAATTTTAAAAATTCAACCAATTTTACCCAATTTTGTGAAATAAGCAATATTTTAATCAATAGATTTATTTAAAATTCTTTATAACTATCATTAGTAATTAGCGCTTGCCATACACAATTCAAACAATAGATTTAATTATTATAGTTTAATAATTTTTATATATGATTTGCGCTTGCCATAAACAATTCAGTTTTATTAGTGGAGGGCATTTAAAAATGACGGTAGTCGGATGTTGGACGTTCTAGTTTTATGTGGTTTTGTCTTGAGCTACAGGTGCTCGGAATGGGAGACAATGCTCATAAACTCTATGAGAAAATTTCGGGATGTATTTACCTCATATTTTATTTATTTATGCATATGTATTATTGGACATTAAGTTATGGAGTTTCTTATTTGGGGCCGTGTATATAGAATTTTGAGCGATCTGGGGGAATGGAAATACGCCCAGTCTATACCTTGGAGATTGTATAGACTTCATACTCAAATTGAGATGATTTGATTATTAAGCTGTGGAGCCAGTAGAATACAGTAACCTATCTTAATCCTATTTATTTTTATCATCGCTTCTTACTACTTGTTTAGTTTAAAATGAATTTTGATAAAGACTAATGGTTATAAGTATGAGGAAGGCAGAATTTAAGAAGAAATCTGGCCTCATCTGCGTGGTAGATTGCAAAGCTTTATAAAGCAAATCACTTCCATTGGACTGACTTGAAATTGAATCCCGAACCCCCATACTAAGCAGACCACTCAAACAGGAGAGTTGTTTCTTGGACTACTTGGCCACTGAAGGTGTTTGAGGCTTTTTTTAACACCGCGTCTTACTACTTGTTCAAATTTTATGCTTTTAAGCCAAACTATAAAGATAATGGTGACAATAGGAGAAGTTCCCCTTTTGTGAAAAATACATTGGTATCAGTGGAAATCAAACACGTGTCCTCTGGATCATTATTAAATGTTATTTATCACTACAGCACGAGGCCATTCAATTGTTTTATTTATTCGAATGAATCTATTCCATCAATCTAAGCATTTGAAATATAATGTTTCTAACTTACTAGGCATCACGCATGTATCGGGCACTAGACTTATCATATTTATTAGAAGCCACAAGGTTGAAATCATTTCAACTGAATTTGTATGTGTATTTCTCTGACTCAACTCACGTTAGTAAGGTTATATATTTCTTAAATAATTATATCTTTCCTGCAACATCGAGTAATCAAAAAATAAATTACGGTGTACACGTACTAATTATAATACTGTTCTAAGAATTACGATTAGTAAATTAATTTATAATTGATTAAAATATAGATAAATATAAAGTTAGAAGCAGAATATTGTTATATATTATACTGAGTTATTAAAAGTTAATCCAAGAGAATAATATAGTTAAAATAAAATTTTCCTAAGTAAAACCAAATTCTCACCCAAAAAAATATTAATGTCAATGACAAATATTTAGATACGATCAACTTTTTACCTAGTAGCATATATGAACAAGATACCTTCAATTCTCTACGTAAGGAGTAAATATATCTATATCGTCTTACAAAAACATAATTTTGCAATCAACTTATCTTACCTTAAAATATATTTAAATACACCAATCACCCAGGCTTAAAGTAGAGCATTTAGATTAGGTAATAATTTATTTTTAAAATAAGCTTCTCCGGTTATCACATGACGTCATTTAAAATATTTGTATATATACACGATAAATTTTTGAATGGTTCTCAACCAGTCCTTAGCTATTGAAAATTATTTTTTACACATCACCAAGGATTACTTTCTTCAACATGGGTTCTAAAATAGCTTTCATTGCTGTGTTATTCTTCATAACACAGGTAAGCGGAACATTAGAAAATCATAATGGTAATTTTTGTATGAAATTTATGTTATCATTTATAATATATGTTGTTGTAAATATAAATGTTACTCAGTTAAATATATAGTAGACAATGAGTTAATATATAATAATAAGCTCATGTTTGAAGATATACTTTATACACTTTTATTTATATTACATGTCTATATTATGATAATATTTAAGAATATAATTATTAAATTAGTTTATTTAACTAATTATAGGTTTTTAGTTTTCAGTGTATCAAATAAAATGTATGTCTAGTTTTAGAATTATAATATTAAATAAGTTATTACAACCATGATGATAAACTATTAAAGCAGGTTACAAAAAATTAATGAGGTTTATCATTTCATTTTGCGAGTTCTCTGAGATGAAACGTGACAAACTTCACATTCTGAGAGTTTATTCTGTATATTTAATAGATATACTAGTCCTATTTTAATCCTTTTAACAATAAAATAAAGACAAAGTGCAATCTTTCATATAAACTTAACAAGTTACTTATAAATACAAATTTTAGGAAGAAAACAGAATTTTTACTCGCCTACAAAATTTAAAAGCTAGGGTTATAGCCTTTAAACTTCGAACCGTTAATACTATATGACTATATCTTGAGATATTTTAAACATAACAAGTGAATTAAGGCTAGTGTGTCAATGAATTATTTTTTGAAAAGTATCAGATTCTCGAAAATCGGATTAACTAATTTGTTTGAAATATATATATTGTGAACGTAAATGATGAATATATATATATATATATATAAGGAGGAGCGCTTGAGCTAAAAAACAAGAAACGTAACATTTTTTCGGTGAAAAATTATTTTAAGAGTATTTTCATGATGGCTGATTTCTTAAAAATGATTGGGAATATTTTTTTAACTAAATCTAATAGCATCCAGTACTGATGTGAATCTTTATTATTTTCAGACTCAGGCAAGCAGATCTCAGACTGTGACAACAACCACAACCACTACCTATACTCTTAACCTGAAGGTTAGTTACCAGTACACGGTCGTTCAGATGAGGACCTGCCTTTCGCTAGCGCAGACCTACTACATGGCTTGCCAAACTAACATGAACCAGGGTCTGAAAAATTCCATGAAACCTAGCACAATGGGGACCAGCAGCAGCACGGCGGCGCTTCGCGGAATATTGACCGATGCCCTACAGTCACTACAGAATGCCACCGACCTCCTTATGGGCGTAGAAAGAGCGACACAAGACCTGGTGAAACAAATCACCGAGTCCACTGATGCCACCGTCCAGAATCTGGTCAGGCAGATACAAGACTTGACTAAAAATCTGTCTTCTGTCGTAACCCCGGAAATGAACCAGGTTATGTCCTACCTCAACCAGACTGTGTTCGATGAACTGGTGAAGCTGCTTAGCCAATTGAAGAACTTCACCCAATCAATGAACGCCCCTCCATCACAACAGATAAACTACCTTCTAGGTGACATCAGAGATACCGTTTCGAAGCTCCTATCACAGTTGGCAACCGGAACGATGGTCTCCGACGCCATCACCCGCTTGTTGAACGCCATTGATGGAGTTCTAGACAACAACGTATGTGTCTTATCAGATGTCGTGACCGAGTTGGGTGACGTATTGAGTAGCAGATGTCGCAGCTGCAAATTATGACGTCCCAGGACCTCCAGCCAAGTATTTATCAGCTTCAGAACTTACTGGAGCAGTTAATAAGGGGCACTAACACTAACCTTAACAACCTCAACAATAATCTTGACAGCATTACATCGACACTAGGAAAAGATATTAATAAACTACTTTTTGGCTTGAGTCCTAGTGTAAGCGGAATTCTTTCAGGGATCTGGAACTTTGTTAATAGCTCAGTCTTCAAAATCCCGACCAACCCTAGTAAGATTCTTCCCAGTATCTTACCAGGAATAGGAAACTACATATTTGGAAATTTTTTAGGATAAGTTATTCTTTCACAACTTGATAGACTTAATCTCATGTTTGAGTAGTTTTAAACAACTGCCTATAGGAGCAGTGGTGGCTCTCGTATAAGCACTGCGGAACTGCAGCACCCACTGTTTCCACTTGATATTATCGATAACATTTAATACAATGAGTACTTTTTTCTTTAATTCCTCCTTTATTTTTGTAGTAAAATATATATTCCTTAAGCTTAATGTCAGTTCTTCAGTAGACATTCCCCAGTTTATAGAAAATATACAAAAATATTTGAATGGAACTGTGCGCTTTACAGTGCCAGCGAAGTGGTGATTGACTGTTGTGCACATGCGCACATATGAGAGGGTGGGGAGGAAGGCAGGACTGCCAGGTAGAGAGAGTACTGTTGCTCTCGCAGTGCCGGCTCTGGCGTGATGGCGGAAGGAATTTTGTTTTTTTACTCAGCGTGTGTTGTGCTTAAAAACCGTGTACCATATTCTTGAATGTAATAAAGTGTAGAAGAGTGTAGAATTAGATCATTATTCTGCTTCCATCTATTTAATTGGATTCATTTTTTTCCGGTTCTTTTATTTATCAGAAAGACTAAATGAGCTTGCAGTACTTTCAATGGAGCAAAATTTCTTCAATTGTCATCCAGAGATCAAGGTGAAAGTTATTGAACTTTTTGCGCAAATTAAAATAAGAAGAATGGATTTCATTTTAAAATGAATAGATCAATATTGAACTGTAACAATTAAGGGTAAAGTAAGTAAAAAATGTTTTGTTTGTTAAGATTTGAACAAGTTTCTGAATAAACTGTCTTTTTATTCATGTTTTTTTCCTTTTACAAAATTTTTAAACAAAGGCTAAACATTTTCTGGAGCATCAACCCCACTAATCTTAGCTACGATCTGCCACTGTATAGGAGGCTAAAATCACGTTCTAAATGTTGTCAAAAACAGAAATAAAAAATATGTAGGGTAATTTTGCTTAAGAATATCTTCTCCTAATTTTTTATTTAATAATTTTATTTCTTAGCTCTCGTTGATCATAGTTGTGTTTGTGTTAAGGCTCTGCCTACCCTCTCTGGTGGTGTGTTGAGCGTTCAGCTCTCAAATAGATGGCGTTGCTAACATTATACAAACTGGTGAATTCCAACCATCAGGTTGGCAGCATTACTGGTTTGCTTAAATAATTGGGAGGCTGGCTGACCGGTAATCAGTCAAGGCCGCAAGCAAACTTTTCCTAGAACTGATAGAGATAAGAAGTGTAGTGCCGGACCGTAAAATGTGTAGGCGACAAAGTTGGACTAAACGTGGGCAGATAAAACGTCAAGTTACAATAATACTCTCGAGCAGAAAAATTAGCTTATTCATCCCAGACAGCTAGATACTTCATTCTGGGGGTTCAAATCCCTGCTGAGGGTGTTTTGGGGAGATCAATCGAGTCTTTCTACTCTCCCACGCAAATGTGGGTACATTTCCATAATTAATTCTACCCTTTTAGGTATGAAATAATTATTCCAGTGGGTTAGGGATGAATACGTTTCAATTTAGAGGGCGTGTACCCGTATTCGCGTGGAGAAAGAGTGGGAAAATATTTAGGAAATATCACCCGATTATGATTGAGTCACTATCTCTCAGTCATCGGTAGATTACTCTATTGCAATAGTGACACCTTAGATCACGTGCCCACCAAAGTGGGATATTAACAATCCTCATGTCTAAAAATAACCAAATAATAAAAATAACATCACTTACCAAATCTTTAAAAATTACGTAAGCTAGAGAGGTGGGAGGGAGCTTACGAAACTTCTTCCGATCACCCACGTGAGGGAGGGAGGGAGGATCTAAAATCATTAAAAAAAGCCTTACGTAATTTAAGGATGGCCCCCTTGCAATATAAACTATGGGCCATAGATACAAGGCCTAGCAGTCGGGTCATGTTATTGAGCAGAGTAGAAACAAACTCAGGTCATTGCTTTATAAATCACCTTTTTAAAAAAGTATTGAAGTATTTTTTTCAAACGAAAATCTGGGGATGGTAGTGATAAATAATACTGTATACTTATTTATCAGAGAAAAAATTATTTAAGGTAATAGTAGAGATAACTTATTTTTGAAGATTTTGTAACTAACTATAATAATATATTATATATTTAGCACCGCGTCTTACTACCCGTTCGGGTTATACGCTTTAAGTACTAATTACTCTAATGGATTAGGACTTGGGAAGGTTGAACTAGAGGATGTGAACCCGCATTTGCGTGGAGGGAGAGTGGAAAACCATTTAGGAAGAACCACCCCAGTTCATCCGACCGAGATTTGGACCACGATCTCCCCGCCTCAGCAGTCGAGCTTCAACACGACAAGCGCGTTAGCCACAGAGGCGGGTTAACTATAATAACTTTTACGAGAAAGTATGTAGCTTACGATTTTGTCATACCATTTATTTGCGTTTATTAGTAGGCAGGTAAAGTAAGAAATAACTCAAATTTAATGTGCTTAATTTAGCCACTTTGCTTTGGTTAATTTTTAAACTTTAAATGCTAAAGAGGCAAAACACAATTTAAAAAGCAGTTTCATTTCGAAGACTAGAACAATTTGGACTATAAATATATATGTTATTCTTATTACTGATATCACCGCATCATACTACCTGTTCATGTTATACGCATATATGATCATCTAATCGGGTAATAGTGAGGAAGAAAGCATTCGAAAGGTTATCTACCAGCATTTTTTAAGTAAGGAGATGGGGAAGCAATTTAGGAAAAACTACCCTCAGTAGACCTGACCAGGATTTGAACCCCAAGCGCTCCGCTATTAGCAGGCCAATTTAACACTGGAGTGACGCCTTAGACCACTCGGCCACTGAAGTGGGTATCTGTTATTTAATACGGTGTTTACAGTTATTCAAACATCTATAGGATTTACACAATTTTCCAGAAATAAATATTTTTGGGAATAATTTTTTATCCTATTGGTAGATTTTAACTTTAGTAATATCTCCACGGTGTCAGTCTGCAAGCAGGCTATACCAATTGAGAGGCTGCCTTATGTTGGCGAAGATAGTGCCAACATTTTCTGGCTGAGGGTGCCATGTGGTCAGCACAACAAGCCCTCCAGCCTTCTATCTCAGTTTTCTAGACTGAAGCACTACTTATTCATTCAAGTAGCTCTTCATTTGTTTTCACGAGGTTTATTTTGATTCCGTTTCAGACCCACTGCTTAGCAGACAGAATTTGGGGCACTGGGGATCAAACCCGGGACTTCGGGATCTGAAACCAGTAAATCTGACCACTATACCACAGAGGTGGTCGGGTATCAACTACTTACTTACTTACTTTGTGGCATAGGGAAAAAAAAGTGCAATAACTTTAATGATTTTAAATATACTTTACTTATCATCGGCTCCATTTCGCGGTCAAGATTACTAAAGCGCTATGAATGAGCATTGAGTGCGTAAATTAATCAGCTAGAGAAACTTTGCTAGTTCGATTTCCTGTAAGTTTGAAATTACTTAGTACTAGCGTGATACGAACTCGGCCAAGGCACAAGAGATTTTGAACATACTATAAGTGCGTTACAGAGTGTTAGTAATATTTACCTTCAGCTATGATCTTTTTTTTTTTAAGTACTTGAAACATCAGAATAATCGCTACATTATTATGTAGAAATATTTATTTGTATCTTAATTTTGATATTAATTCTACAGTGAATAAAATAGTATTGCTACTCATCCGTTGTACTTAAATTAGTAGATACAGATAGCCTAAACACCAGTAATATGCATGCCATTAAAAAAACTTACCCTTTACGACAAGCAGTTAAATAAACAATTCTATATTTGAGTTTCTTTGTGCGCCCATTCTTCCATCGACCCATGCTTCACAAATTTGTTATTCACAAGGATATAAAATAATATTGTGTAAATACTTTTCTACCTCAAGATTTATACAATCCATTGGATCTTGTTAGAAAGAAAAAAAAGTCACATTTTGTTAATTATATAAAAAGCAACCACCGTGGGTACTTACTGTTTGAGATTCGATACAATTCTTCTGAAACTAGCGCACAAACTGCGAGAATGCAAAAGATTCATATTAAAAGTTATTATATTTAAAAAGCCAATAAAATTAACATGTTCACACTTTGACTACCAAAAACTTCGTTCATTAATTTTTTGAAAATAACTTATTTCAAAGTCCAATGAGAGTCAAATCCTAGACCGTAAAATAAATATAGTATATACAAATATACTGAGAACGTCTCCAAATTACATTTAGACCCAATTTTATTCAAAATAACTATATTTGTTATGAGCAGTAATGTTTATTTATTATAATAATGGATTAAAAATTCAGTGTACAGTCGTTTTAATATACTCTGAATATTAACACTTATTATTACAACGTGTAATTTTAAAGAATGAGAAAACCCGTGAAAGAATGTAGGATACGAGTGAAGAATTTTACATATTTTACTGCCTCAGGTAAATAAGGTCTAATGTCATAAAACCTTGTGTATGGAGAAGCATGTGTTTTTTTTTCTTTGAAAATAATTTATCACCAGAGTAATACTCTCATTGAAGTAAGTAGAGACCAACTATTCTTATTCACACAGAAGTTTAGATTTTGTGAGTATTTTAGTTACTTAATATATTAAGATGTTTATGTTTAATCACTCAAATTTTCATAATTAGGCATTGGGCTTTCTTATCCCAATTCACATGATTTTAATGTTTCTTTGACTCAAGGTCACAGAGATTTGCTTCACCCTCCACTGGCGCCTGGATTCTGATACAGCAAGTTATCCAACGCTTGCAAAGCGATACTAGCTTATAAATTTGTAATGATCATAATAACGGCACCTATTATAAACTAAGATAAATATTTGTAGAAGGAAAAGTTGTATTTAAAACTATGTATTTTTACTAGAGTGTCGACTTGGGAGTCGTTAGAGCTCAATAACTTCGTGATTATTGAAGCTAACCCAAATTTAAAAATACGTTTAAAAATAAAAATAAATTATTTATTAAATAATATGCTATAAACAAATACTCTATCTTAATTGTATAAAGAAAATAAATAAATAAATTCATTATTTTTGTTTTCCCATTTAAAATGCATTGGAATGGAAACATTTTAACGAAAATATTTCAATAAATATTTTTAGCATGATTTGAAAATTCCAAAAGAATTATGAAATATGTCCAGATATGTTACTAAAATAAAAAATAAACAATGTTGAACTATTACATTTTTTAAACATTTTTTGCTTAGAATTATGCATTTTTAGGTAGGCTCAGCCTTAATACTATGTAAAAATGCATTTTTTTTGTTTCATATTTTTTGATATTGATAAATTTAAGCTTCACTAGATTATAAGATCTAAATTTGATAAAACTTAAAAGGTGTTCATGTATTGCCTTAATAGTACATATTTTATTAGTATAAATAAATTGATTTTATAGTTTTTAATATAAAATGAGTAAGTTAAAGCTCGTTTTTGTCAATTTTAGTTTAAAATTTACAAAATCATAAATGTAATGGTGTTGTGTTGCGTTCCTCACATAGCGCTTTATGTTGGTATCAAATTTACTAATAATAAATATATTCACCTAAAATTATTATTTAATAATCTTGGACCCTACTAATAAAATGTTTTATATATTCTATATATTAATAAACAATATTATTTGTGTCAAAATGTTAAAAGTATTGTTATTTAAACTGTTTCACTATCTATGTTTAAAACATATATTTCACTATAGAGAATTTTCAAATTCTTATTTTTTACTCTCAGAAATAATTAGTAAAGGAATAGAGGCCTTTTTCTGTCTAGTTCTTCCTCTGTCAATAAAATCAAATTAAAAACTTCAGTAGATTGGTTTGTGGTTAAGGTTAGTGAAGGGTTGTACTTTCTTTCGCCATTCTAAAGCCCTGCACACTTCCTTTACATTATACACTTTTCATTCCTAAACTACTAGTATAAGCCAACGAATAGCCCATATGAGGAGTGAGACTTGGACCACAAAGCATGAAATTAAGAAACCAAATTATTCTACTCCCAATTTTAAAAATATATATTTTGTCTGTTGACACATCATGAACTAACCAAGAAAAGGCAGCTCTTAAATAAATATATCTTAAAATCCGCTTCGTTGATCTAAGTACACGCCCCTCTCAATAAATATAAAGTTAAGAAATATTTGGTTTAAAATAAGCTTTATAAATAGAGAAAAAAAGTTGATCTTTATGGACTAATCACTGCAACGTTTAGTCAAATAACCAAAGAACTTAAAATAATTATGATGATGATGATGATGGTGATAATAATAATAATAATAGTCAAATTTACCATATGAATTTAATACATAAAGTTATAGATCAAACCCACTTCGATGACCACGTGGTCTAACGTGCTACTCTCGTGTTAGACTAGACTGCCGAGGACGGGGAGATCGGGGTTTTATCCCAGTCGGGTGCAGTGAGGGTGTTTTTATGAAATGGTTTCCCACACTAGCTCCACGCAAATGTGGGTACATTTTCTTTTAATCAAACCTTCCTAATCCCTAACCCATTATTGTAACTATTACATAGGCGTATAAGCCAAACAGGTAGTAAGACTGTGATAACAAAATATTATAGATCAAATAGATGAGGCTGTGATCATTATTCTGGAGGGTTAAAAATGATAGCGTATTACATATTAAAACAAATTTATGAAAAGTTAAAATGACACTAATAATTATTGACTTTTAATTATGTTTGTAATATTATTTCTATATTTGAGAAATATTATAGTATCCTACCCAATTTTCCATCCTAACCCAAAAATTTAAAAGTCAAAAAACATCGATTTTGATAGAGTTTAATTTTTTAAATCAGTAATTAGAGAAATATTCAATCCACCATGTTGTTTAATTTAAATTCGTTTTAAAATAAATAAAGTATAGTAAATATTTTGAATAAAAACATTAAGTGTGTTAAAAAAATAATATAAGAATAAAATGATATTTTTTATAAATTATTTCAAAATAATAATAATATATGTTGGAAACCTTCTAAACTAGATAAATTATTACCAATCTTATATCAATGTGACTTAAACAGTTTGATACAATAATTCCAAAGGTAAAAATAAACGAATATGATATCTAAGTGGTGTTATCCTCACTAAAATGCATTAACAACAGTTTCGGCTATTTGTTTCATTAATATATGCAATCCTGTACAATTATATATATATAATTGTCTAATGGCTACAAAATGCCAAATACCGAGTCGCAAATGGCTGTGTTGTCTGATGGCTGTGATATAATACAATCACATGTTTATACATACATATATTGACACTCTAAATTTGTTTGTGCATTAAATTGTTGTCCTGTTTGTTGCCAGTGAACTTAAAAAATACTCTTTAGATGGGGATAGCACTTCTTTTGTACTTCCTATTTTTTCAGGAAACCAGGTAGGTTATATTTCATAATCATACTAACTCATCATCGAGTGAAAAATTGTCGATGAAACTGAATGTTAGTGTGTTACATTTGCATATTAAATTTGTAACAATTTAAATGCATAAATTTCTAGTAAGTCTCCTTGGAAACGTTTGCTTTAGGATGGAAACAAACATGAAAAATAAATAACTAATTTAACAAGAAACAGTTTTATGTGCATTTTTGGAATCATTCTTGTTATATAAAGGTTTGAAGACAAAGAATATGTTCTCCGTAATATTATGGTGTGCATGTGAACTAGGTTTATTTAGTTTTGTTTTTTGGTACCAAGCCAACAGCACAATCTCTTTGTTAAGTAAGGGAGCTTACTATATATATTACAGCTTTAAATGAAGTTATTTTATTTTTATTTTAGATGGTACATTTAATATATTTATTTTGGTGTTCATTGCAACAATGCCTCCACGTAATAGAGCTACTATATGCTACTATTAGCGTACTTGCATTTGCCTCTTAAATTCAGGTATGCATTCACATTAGAAGGTAAATGGTGTTTATTTTACGAGTTTAAAATACAATGAAGTAATATGTCACCTGCCATTTGATCTTAGGATACATTTAAATATATAAGGCTCGGTTTATTTTAATGTGTAGCATGTAGCTAATGATAAACAAAGTATAGCGTACAGATCACAATAATTTGGTAAAATACAACGATCTATATTGAAATGTAGTGAATAAAGTATAATTGTAAATACTGTAATGTATAGCATACACTGGATAAATCATATTTACAATACAAGATTAATAACTAAATGCTGTGGTTGTAATTTAAACATAGAAATCGGCTTTCCCTCTTTGATATACTTGATTTATTTTTACATTCATTACGTTTTCCAGCCTGTGGCCTGTATTAGTCTTTTAGTCAATCTGTTTTTTTTTGTCCACGGTCAGCTTGTTAGGCCAAACTTAAGACTAAGACATGCACAACATCCAGTCCCCAGTCATCAGTATGAAAGTGTTATATCACATTTCACATATTATAAATTATTCAGTCATATTGAGAATCGAACCCGGGGTTCTTAACTCAATAGATAGACACTCTACCGACTGAGCTAAGGTATCAAATTTGATCTATTAGGCAAAGTATTTAGAAATAACTTCAACTAACAGTTCACTCGAAATGCAACTTTAAATAAACTTTATATTCTGAAATATAAAGTTAAAATGGGAAAAGTTATTTCTGTACTATTAAATTAAATTTGATCCTCGTTTGTTTGGATTGGATCTTATTAATATCAATCTATAAATATAATGAACTCTATGGTATGTCTGTACATTCGAATATTTGTGGAGTTTGTACTTTTTTTCGCGTCGTATTAACGATAATATTACCAAATAATATATTTTTAGAATTTGTATGTGTCCATCCATTAGTTGCCAGTAAACTAAAAAACTATCCACCGGCTTAAGAAGGGACATTTTTGTTGCACAATTTATTTTACTGAAAACAGGGTAAGCTATACGGGCCTACCACTATGCTATATCATCATGTAGAGAAGCAGAGTGGAATAAACTAAGCGAAAATAAGTGAACATACGTAGCGGGTGCTTGGCGTGGTTACAAAACATGGTGCTTGATTCGACTAGCGTAAGTAGAAGGTGGGGGATGTTTTGTTCTTCAATAATATAAGCACTGATCTTGAGTCTTTTTCATTCTTTTCTAGATTTATCAAGATATCGGGTGTGTTGAATACGTTAGCACATCTAATAATATAATTTCATGCTTACCGTTTGATACTAAAACAAAACCATATTTTGTTTGCTTTGATAGGGTGCTCACAATAGAATGCATCCTAAAATTCAATTTAATTTTGGTTTCTTTTAAAGACAATTTAAATGATTTATATTGGTGTTCATTGAAACAATGTATATGCGTGAAACTTCATTTCGTATTAAATTTAGTATTTTTTCAGATTTTTAATGGATTATCATGTAAACTAATTTTATCTAGTTTTGTATCTTATTCTAAACAATTTATTTTGATATTTATTGAAACAACACTTTAAAGTAAGAAAGAAATTTTTAATGTGCTTGCACTCGTACTTTATAGATTTAGGTACTTTTTCAGTTATATTATGGTTTTCCATGTGATTTTGGTTCATTTGTTTTTATTTCTTAGATAATAAATTTAAACTATTTCTTTGTTGTTTATTGAAACATTGGCTCCACTTAATAGAGATAAATCGATACAAGAAATTAAAAAATTTAAACTAGTTCTTTTAGTGTTAATTTCAACAATGCATTGCGTAAGCGAGCAAATCTTGAAGCAAGGACGACAAAAGTGTTAACTGTTTTTGTTAAGTTACTTAATAAGTTAGTCGGAAAGTGTGCTGTCGTTGACATTTAAAACCTTTCTCTTCCTCATGAGTGTGTGAAATGGTGTTTTAGGTAGCTAGGACCAATCACTGGAAAATTAGTTAGTTTATCTGACTTAAATGCGAGCTAAACCTCTTGAAAGCTCTGTTCTATGACATAAATAAATTGTTAGTGTATTTAAGGTTGGGTGGTCTGAAATAATACTAGACCATGGAACACTTTTAATTCAGATAAGTAATATTTTAAACTAGCAAACTAACCTGAATAAATGATGGAAAATATTATTATTATTAGCACCGCATCTTACTACCCGTTCAGGTTATACGCACTTACGCTAATGTGTAATGGTAGGGTGATTGTGAGATGAAATGGAGGACCTACAGTTTAACGTGGAATCCGAACCACAGTGGAGGCCTGGAATTCCCCACATTCACAAGATGTCTTGTCAGGGGTGAGGGAAAGGTTTGGTAATCAGATAAATCTATGCCAGGACCGAGGATTGAACCCCGGCCACCAGCATAGAAGTTTGACACCTTACCTCTAGACCGCTAGGTCACCGATGGAAAATAAAATGAGCAACCATATATCTAGAGAGAGATGTTGTAGAACCACACACGGCGTACAAACACATTTACGCCATGTGAGACAGTCAGAGATTCGAACCTCATCCCTTCTGTTCTGACTCATTTGATAGAGTTATCTATTGGGAAATTCTGCTTGTAGAAATCTAATTTTCATATCGCAAGGCCAACAGGAAATATGATGACACGTCACTTACAAATATCTGGGCCTGAAATCTTTAAATTTGCATACGACACCGTCAGGATTTAAGCATGTCGTATACTGTGATAACTTATTTTTTTAAATATCTTTATTTTACATAAAAGCTATTATTTGAAGTCATAAGAAATTCTATTGTATAAATAAAAAATATATTCTATTCAGTCCTTCATAATCATCAATTTAAACTATCGATGGCTTTAAACATTATTTCTATAACCACTGTAAGTGATGTGCTTCTTTGCATGACTAAGGTAAGAGTAAGGCTAAAATTACTGAATTAATTCATTAAACTTCTCATGTAAATAAAGTATTGTGACATTTAAAATATATTCCTTGCGATTATTAACGATCTGTAGGTTTATTGCTCTCCTGAACTAAAAAAGTTAGTCTTTTAGTTTTATCTCTATAGTAAGGGTACATTATAAGGATTTTTTTTAAATTTTTAAATTGAAAATCACGCTATTAATATTGTTCCAAATAGAAATGTAGATTTTTTTTTTATAAGATAAACAATATTTAACTTTTTATTTTTCAAACTGTATGGTATTCAAGGGAAGTTGTAAAATGATTTATAATTAAAAATATGATTTAGTTTAAATTGTTTGTATCATTTTTGTTTAGTATTTATACCTATTGAGTGTTTAATATAGAAACAAAAATACATATTTTCTTAGGAAAACTTATTTAAGGATTTTTTAAATCTAATTTCAAAAATGTTTGTCAAAGCTATAACACATTAGTGACTCGCTTCAGTGGCCGAATGGTCTAAGGCGTCACTATCTCAGTAGACTAAAGTAGCCTACCGATGATGGGGGAGATCGAGGCTTAAATCTAGGTCATGTGTAATGAGGGTGTTTTTCAAAAATTGTTTTTCAATCCCCCTCCAGCCAAATGCTGGTACACTTCCTATAAATAGGCTTCCTTTAGCCTAATTAGTACATAAGCGTACGACCCGAAAGGGTAGCAAGACGTGGTGCTAAAAAAAATATACTAGTGAAAATAACGTATGGTAGTGTTGTACCATTTAAATAATTAATAACAGGTTTATAGTATGTACCGTAAATTGCGTATCAGAGAGCAGCTATGAATGATTCACAAATATAAGCCAATGTATTAGAGTATAATAACACACAGTAGATTACACATAAAATTAATAAAGGTTGTATTCCTCCACATTTTATAATTTAGTCAATATTAATTTCGTTAAAACAAAAAAAAAAATCTACATATTTCTTCTTCCTACTGCTTCTTACTACTAAAGGAGTGAGGAAGGTAGAAATTTAGAGGGAGTTTACATACATTTTCATTGGGGGAAAGTAGGAAGCTATTTATATCAAATAAAATCACGCAAATACACCCATCTGGGAAACAATCAAATACCTTCAGGTCTCCTGCGAAACAGACAAAAAACAACACCGACAGATTTGTTCACGTTCCCACCAGTGGATTTTTTTCCGATGTGATTAAAGACATTAGCAATGTGGAATGATTATGAACATTCTTTAATGTCTGTTTAGTCCTTGAAAAAAATATAAAGCTACCCTGAAAAGAAGTTAAACCATTTGTTCACACACCAAGGTAATTTGAGAGGGAATAAATGGTTTGCACTTCAGCACCACCTTTTAAACTTTTGATTATATTATTAACTAGCAGAAATACTTGGAATTTCCCGAGCTACCCGTGCAACGCTTTTCTTTGCCTCAGACAAACATATAAACTCTCTTTATTTTATTTCTTCTACCCTAATTTTTAATGAATTTAAAAAATAATTTATATAAACATTTAAAATTCCATATTTGAGGTGTTTGCACCCCAAATATGGAATTTTAAGTGTTTATTTAAATTATTTTTGAATTTAATAAGTGCACAAGGGCTATTAATTTTAACGTTTCAGACTTTTGTGTGGTGTAAATATTGTGCAACGCTCATGCCAGAGAGACAGACAGTAACAAACTTAATTTTATTAATATAGATAATATTAAGAATAATAGAACTTTAAATCCTAATTATTCCAAGGGATTCTATATTCCTGTATTCGGGGATGACTTGACAATGAGCTACCGTATGTAGGCACTCCCTATACCAGAACATATCCAGTAGGAACAAGACAAAGCTTGACAACATCAGTGATGCCGATAATGGAACTAGTATTAGGTCAACCTAGTCCTTCAAATCCAAGAACAGGCGGTGGACCTATCATCGGTGGTGGAACAGGGCACCAATCAGACGTCATCCTACCTTAATGGAACGGTGACCACTAATTTGATAGTACTTTACTTATCATACAGCTGAATATTCTGACCCACTACATCCAAAGCCTGAAATGGATCATTGGGGGTCCCCTTAATACAACGGTGGTAGAATCTACAGGCATCCTCATGAAGAGACCACCTTTCGGGAAATCTAGGGGAGGAGGTGAAAAAGCCCCATCTTTCCTAACCGACCACAGGACAGATAATTAATCAGCTTCACGACATCTCGAGGGGAAGGCTATTCAGGCAGCTACCGTTGGCCTAGAAGTCCAAGAACTCAGTATAGTAATAGACTAGATTGGTGGATAAAGGGGAAAGTTAAATTGCAAATATTCTCCTAGCGTACTGGATTCTGCACTAATATGTAATGCGATTTATCATTGTGGTTCTACTATCTCTTATACAAGATAAGTTAGTCTCACAGCCCTAACCATAAAAATTAAAGTGTTACACCCTTGGTGTTGAAGGTACTAATAAAACTAGTTAATATGTAAATATAAACTGCTGCTACTTTTGGAATATATCACTCTTTGACCTTAACTGTATAATGTCTTATGTCTCCAAAAACTTTCCATTGGGACTTTCTGACACAACTGGGCAACATTTCTGACCCTGTCTAGACACTAAAGGTGGTGTTAGCATCCTTAGTACTGCAGCCATTAAAAAAATAAAGCATAACCTCTGAAATCACGAATTTTTAAAATAAAACTTACAAGGAACACGAAGATATTTTGAAGCATATTGAATTACATTTTGGTAATATTTGAAGAAAAAACTATATTTTATATTATTTTTAAGAAGCCATGTGAAACTTTATTAAGTTTTATTATATAAATAAGAACTGTAACAAAAAAACGGTCTTCGTAATATTTATAAGTAACATAATATAGCAATGCTATATATGTATATATATTTCTGATTGGATTTCTAAGCTGGTTGGATGTTTTTATCAAAATAAAGAGGTACCTAGCTTATAATATTAATTTTGTATTAAAATATTTCTCTTAATTTGTTCTGACCCAGTCAAACCTACATTTTGATAAGTCAATTATTTATACAGGTAAAGAGTTTTAATATGTCTTAATATCTAAAATTTAGATTTGGAACATATATTTTATCCAGAGTTTAGAAAATGGAATATGTGTAAACTAAGTATTGTTTATTAGTTTTATCAAACAATTGCACCCCGTGACAAATATATGGTCTAAATTAGAAAATAATTTTGGTACTACAGTTCGTGCTAAGTTATAAAATATGATGTTAAATTGAATTAATTTTTTTAGAAGTTAATATTATCCTTATAATATTTATTATTCATCCATTAGTTTATTATTGAAATAATTTTTAATATTATTTTTAAATATTATTAATCCTCCTAATGAAAAGGTGACAGTCTCGCCTCGCTGAAGTTTATATCACTAACAAATGTAATGAAGAATACATTTCTAAATAATTTTTAAGGTTTTTTCAATGCAAATAAGAATATATCTAGTCTACATTCTATTTTACTCGACTCTATCTTATAAGTGTAAATATTCCGATAGCTCAGATAGATAAAAAAAAACAAAAAACGCGTAAATCTAGGAATCAAGCTATAAGCAACAATTCAAGTCAAATTTCAAAATTATACTAGTAATTATATGCTTAACTAAATGGTTAAAGCCCTAATACTTAGGATTTCCAATACAAATCATATTGTTTTAAAATATTAAGTTCATTTGCTGATATTAGCTATCATTCTAACTTTAAATAATATAAACTTTTAGGATTCGTTTTATTTAGAATAAGTGAGTTACAAGCACTGTGAAGGGGAGGACGCTACATAATGGTGAGTTGCATAGCCTGTGCTAATCACAAGACATTGTTAGGATAAGCAAGTCTTTTGGATTATATGAGAGGGACATTCAGTGCTAATAGAATAAACTATAACCACGTTCAAGGTGTTTACTGGCTAGCCTAATGAGAAGAGACGGCCGGGAATACCTAGATTAATATGTGAGGGGAATATTAGACTGGACCTAAAAGTATGAAATGGATTGTAATAATTAGCTCAAGATAGGCTTACTTTTATGAGTGTGGAAATAGTTTTTTTGAGTTCTTAATGCCATAAGTTTGCCATAGTTTGTTATTGAAAAATCTTTGCTTTACACGTAGCTATTAGGTGGTCATGTATTTTATAAAAAGAATTATTGCTATTTCTGATTTAATAAAATAGGTTTTCATTCACATCAATCAATTTTAAACTAGAATATTTCTGACTTCATCTATCATTCACTATTATTTGTTACTTATTAATATTTATAAACTCTAAGAAATAAATGTTAATATATAAATATTAGTTTGTCTTTTCATACATATTAAGGTTATTTGAATAATATGATAGAATGAATCATTGTTTTAGGTAGGAAAGATAATCGGACTGCTTTAATGATTGATACTGTAGTAAAATATTACCTAGATACAGACCAAATAAATAAATTTAGCGCTCAACATAAGAAATAGCTTATTTATATCTACCCAATTATTAAATATCTGGACATTAATATTGAGGGAATAGTATTCGACGTTACGCCTAAATATAATTTAAGTATCTGCTAAACATTAATAAATCAATATAGACTCTAGGAGGAAGTGAGTAATACTAGACGTAGCATTTATCTATATGCATACAGACTTTAAGTGTGTCGGTATGTTCAGTTTGTCTGTTTGATGGTGTGTTTGCTTAGAGTAAATTTAAAAAGTATTTATTGTATTGAAATGGGACTTCTTATGCTGTGCTCCTTGTATTTAGGAATACAGGATAAGCTAATACTATCTCATAAGTGAGCGAAGACATGTTAAAAAAAATTAAGTTACTGTGGTTTCGTTTTTCTTTTACATTCCCTTGACACCTCAGAGAGAAAGTATTTTGATCGTCAAAAAGATTAATCGAACTAGAAATTTTGATAAATGTTGACGTTTTATGACCCCCTGAAACAAAAAATATGGTTTTCTCAATGCTGTCTTGTTTGTCCATCTGTGCTTCGGGCTAGAGCCGTAACTATTTTACCGATTGGCGATTGGGTTAAAACGTGGTAACTGGCGTTTTCATAAAATCCTCCCAAAGGATTTGTGGAATTAAGCATCTACCCTTAAAATTAAGGATAGTTTACTGAAGGGCAAAAAGAGAAAAAAATCATTTTTCAAAAATTTCTCTAACGATTTTGATTGAATTATATATATATATATATACATAAAATTCAATCAAAATCGTTAGTGATATATATATAGGCTATATATATATCACTATAAACAAGTTGGAAATTCTCATTTTTATCAAGATGACTTTAAGGCTGTTTTATATGAAGAAAATTTTCCAATTTTGATTATTTATAGATAACTATTTGAAATATGAAATAACTTTTCATTGTAAAGTTGTAGTACTATCAAATAAATACATATTTTATTATATTAGAAACATATTTTTATAAAACAAAAAATTTCTTAGTATTAAGCAAATATAGTATATACTTTTTAATTCAAGTCTTTGAAAATAGATTTGATTCTTATGCTCTTTGGTGGACAAAGATGTTTCTTTTTTCTAAATTTTTCTGTAACAGTATTCCTAGTTCCTAATGCCATAGAGTAAGTAACGGTATATATTGTTACATTTATGATCTTTGCTGTAATATTTATACGACAATGTATAGATCTATTCTTTTGTTTTACAAATCTTATCAGTTTTTGGTAAATGTCTATTTTATAATAAAATCCAGAGAAAGTTTGTAAAGCACTCCGTACCATTTATTTATATTTGTAACAATTCCGATATATTAACTTTTAATGCATACATATTTTAGGGTCTCCTAGTCATATTAGGATTTGGAAATATCAAAATACCTACTATAAATATCTTTGGCAACGAGTGTTATGGAGGCGTGCTTTCAGTCATTTTATCGTTCACATCTGAAAATAAATTGTGGTTCTTTCATAAATAAGAAATACACATAAGTAACCTGGCACCTGTCATTTTATCTTTGTTTTACATATATAAGGCTAAGTTTATACTTATTCGTAGTGCTTAAGGTGGTATGGAGGGGGACGCGAGAAAAGGCCAGTGTTTTAGCAGTTTTTATGGCAAAATATTTTTTGCCCAAAACAAATAAAACATTGCTCCAATAGAAACATAGAATTTAATTTTCTTTACATAATAGTATAAACAGTTTCTGAATATCTTTCATGAGCATTGCGGTATTATTTGAGAAACTTTTTAAATGAAGAGAAAAAGTTTCGTTAAATTCCAGGACACCTTGAACGATATTCAAGAGATGTTTAGGTCATCATGTGAAGAAAATTAAATTCTACGTTTTTACTGGAGCAATACATTATTTATTTTGGCCAAAAATATTTTACCTAAATTACGGTAAAACACAACTTTACTCGCGTCCTCCTCCATCCTGCCTTAACTAATAGTGAACAATAAATACTCAAGGAACAGTGCACAGCACATAACTTAGATACTAAGATACGTATTTAAATGTAGCGAATAAGGTCTAATTATAAATAATACATGTATTTTATTTTTCATTGCAACATTGCTTCCACGTAAGAAAGCAACTTTAGTGTGCTTGCATTTGCGTTTTAAATTCAGTTATTTTAGTTATATTTTATGGATTTGCGTGTAAAAAGTGTTTATTTGTATTTTTGATAATATTTGTAACTATATATTTTATGGTTAATTGTTAGAGTGCCTCATTCTAATGAAACCAGTTTTTGTGTGCTTTCATTAGAATCTTAGATTATACTTTTTTTCGGTTATTTTGTGACTGTGTATTTTAAGTTTATTTGGTTTAGTTTATTTGATGAATAATTTATACTATTTATGATGTCATTCAATGCAATAATGATTCCATATAAGAAATCTACTGCTAGATTGTTTGCTTTTGCGCCTTAAACTTAGTTGCGGTATTAAAATTTTTTTATATATAATTTCGCGTGTAAATTGTGTATATTTTGATTTTATTATTCTGTAATACATTTAAACTATCCATTTGGATATTCATTACAACAGTGGCTTTACGTAAGGTGTCAATTTATAATATTCTTGCACTTTTTCTTAAATTTAGGTATTTTTTTAGATATTTTGTGGTTTTACCTTTAAATTAATATATGTAATCTTCTTTCTCTAATAGTAAATCCAAAAATTAATTTTTATTCTTATTGACACAATGTGTTCACTTAATAGAGCCACTGTTAGCATGCTTACATTTGCATCTTAAGTTTAGGTATTTTTCTGCTATTTTATGGTATCGCGTCTTAGCTATGTTTATTTATTTATGTTCCTTTGGCTAAATATTATAGAAATTAATTTGAGGGTTCATCGAAATAATATATTTTATTTAATAAGGCCACTGTTTGTGTGCTTGTATATGTTCTGGAATTTAGGTATATATTATTTTAGTTATCTTATAATTCATATAAAATGTGTGTATTTAATTTTGTTACTTTAACAATAAATTTAAATTACCTATTTCGTTTTTATTGCAAAAATGCTTCCATGTAAGACATACATTTTTATCGTGCTTGTACTAACGTCTTATATGTTGACCGGCAGTCAAATGAGGACGCTATGGCTTCATAATCTCCACCTGCCATGAGATCACGGTAGACTTCAATGGTACTAAGTTCTCAACGAAATTGTGTTTTTTAATGTTATATAATGGTTTAAAGTAAGGTCCAATCTTAATTTTTATTCCCTTCTCCTTATTTTGTATATATATTATTTATTCTATTACGACGACATGTTTCGGTGATTTCACACCATCTTCAAGTCTTATTTGTATTAAAGATTATTTATTTTACTTCATACTATTGGAAAGGTTGTGAAATATATATGGAATATATTTTATAAGGAATTATGTTTAGTGAGATTAATAAACCAACAACAGTAGATAAGAACATTTATAGTCTACTATTGTTGGTTTATTAATATATATTAATTGTTGTCATAATTTTATATTTGTTGCACTGTGCAACTTAGTAAAAGTTGAGTTATTATTTTTAACCAAAAAGAAATATTTTATTTACAGGTATAAAACTTTTTTTTTCATTCATATATTTTCTTCTTTATTTTTTGCATTCATCTCTTATCATAAATTGGTCATTATAATAGCCGGTAAAAACACAGATTGTATCTACATTGTTTGATTGAACTTGACTTGGACTTTAACTGGACATGAGAAACATTTTGTGTTATTGAAATGTTTTTGTTGTTACTTCTCATTTAAATTAACAATATTAACTAAAATTCTCAAATTAAAAGTTAAGTAGTCAATTACCCGACAATATTTACTTACGTTTTGTTTCGCGCAAAAATTATTAGTATAAAACGATACAATTATGTTTGTATATGTTTTAGTGCACGTTTTATAATTTCAAAAATTGATAAAACGATCATAAAATGTGTTTAGATAGTTTTTTTTATAATGACATTATATGTTTTGGTGTTTATATTTTAAATGGTATTACAATAACAATAGCCTAACATAAAACTAAATTAAAACCATTTTATCAATTTTTAATGTCTTACCTATTTTCAAAAATGTGTTATCGGTAAACTACACTTTGTATAACAAACACAAATATATTCTGCTAGTAAATTTAGTTAATTCCAAATAGATTTATAAATTTCAAATTTTCAAAATTATTTAATGATAGATGAACATTAAAGGTTTTTTCTTTGAAATTAATTATAACTTACAATACTTTTTATCATTTAAAGTATTCCCTGATTTACATTTTCAACAAAGCCATAAAGGAAATTTTCAAAACAATTTAAAATTTAAAAAAATTGATAAGTTAATTGAATATATACTAACATTAAATAAACCTAATTTACTATCCAAAGCATTACCAAGAATTTATTTCAAACAAACTTGTAGAGTCATTTTCCAAAAATAAGATTTTTTCAAAAAATAACACATTTGATAATTTTAATTAATTACGTATCTAGAATTAAAATCATGGTTTCTGCTTGAGGAATGACCATGAAATGCATCAAAATATTTTATGCGTAGGCCCATTCACAAGAGTAAAGATGGGCTAACATAAAAACAAAAATAGATATAGGATGAATTGTAAGACTCCTTTTTTTAATATAGGGACACATAAAGCGTACCCAACTATCATTATTTTAAACCAAAAACATTTAAGCTAATTTAAAGAAAATTCGAATTATTTCTATAATCATATATTTTACATGTACAAACTCGCAGATAAAACATTTTTAACCAAAATATTTTAACCATTTTTGGATATTTATAATTTAAATAAATATCAGCAAGCTGTCGTCAAGACAATGTTTTCACACTAAAAGTCTATAGTTATATTTGTTATACATAACGTTCTCATGGTGTTCATTTAAATCAAAATGTTAGAAATTCTCAGAAAATTTCAAATCTAAAAAAGTATTCTTCATTTAACTACTCTTTAATGATTGTTTACCCAATACAACAAAATTATAGTGCTATTTGGTATATAAAACTCCACAAAGATCCATTTTAAACAAAACCGTTCGAGCCATTTTTTAAAAGATCTTAATTTAAAAAAAATACTTTACAACAAACAGTCAAAATTTGAGATATAGAATCAAACTCAAACTATATCTTGAGGTATGGCTATATGTATAACATCTAGGCAACAAGTTTTAAACGAAATTCATATAATCATTTCGGGTATACAAACATAGTTTCGAACAGAGAGAATAAAAGAACAAAATTTGTCGTTTCAGGGGAGCGTAAAACTTAAATATTCATCACAATATTAAAGTCGAAAATTTCGACAATTACAATATTTTTATTTATATTAAAATAATATATATTATATTAAATTCTTATTCAATAATTTACTATAACTATTTTTATAGTGGTATTTTATTAAATAATAATATGTAATATTTATTTATATATACATTTTTGATAGATAAATAAATGATTATTTTATTGTAATTTTACTAATACACGCTTTACTGATAACAAATATAATTCTTTACGGTCATACAACTACAAAGTTGTATTGCATAATTTAAAAAAATGTATAATTATAAGCTAGAAACAGTGATAAAATGTTTTCAAATAATTAAAGTTTACGGGCTTTTGAGGATCCAACCTGAATTTGAATGATTTTTGAATACCATTGCTAAGGTAAAGTATTAAATGTATGGGGCTGATATTTTTTATTACGATATATTCATTTGAGATGTTAATTTTTAAGATCATATGACCCAAACTAAATGGGTTGAGAAATGCTTACTGAAGAAAAAAAGGAAAATAATAATATTACATAATAAGAAAATCATTTGTTTCAATTATAATTACCATATCATTGTCAAATTCTAGAAAATTATGCCCCTTATTAATGGTCCATACCAATACATTATGTGGTGACTTTTAATTATATTGTATTAAAATGAGCATATTTGTATAATTTTTTATATTAAAAACATGAACGCTGAATTAAATATTTTCAAAATTCAAACTATATCGTAAATAATTTAAGTATACTCTTTTTGTAATTCAACCTTAAAAAAATATATATATATCGTAAATAGAATCGAGAAGTAAACTTGCTATATTTGAAATAATTTTTTTCTAAAAAGTGTTTTCATATTATTTTTTTAAATGTTTAGCTAAAATAATTAAAAATATTTTCACATGAACCTGTTATTATAAAAGTGAGGATTAGTGATTTTTAACACATTAAACTATCTATATAACAAACAATTATATAAAAGTTCACATATACGTACCGTTTATTATTTACCGATATTATTTCTTCTTCCATACGATTTCATCTTGTAATAATTTGATCATTTATACATTAAAATTTAAATAAAAAATTATAAATATAACTAAACTAATGAATATATCTGAATTATTGACTAATTTAGAAAGATCTCTAAATAATATGGTATTCAAACTAAAAATAGAAATGCATTCTTTTTATTGATTCACCCCATAGCGTAAATAAGTTATCACTAATATTTTGACACTAAATAATTGACAATATTTTAAATGTGTCAAGTATCGTTTTGACCAAGAAAATTTCTAATAAGAAATTAGAATTCACTAATTTTGAGAAAATAATATTTTTAACACGCAATATTTATTCGTCCTAATATTAATATTTACAAGAAAACTCGGCCAGTTATTTTCACATTTGAAATAAAACTGAAAAAAAAGTTTTAATAAATATACACAAGTAGCATTAACGAGTATGGACAATTTTTTTGTATATCTATAAATATTTTGGCAGAATGTTGGATGATTCCTTTTGCAAGATATTAATCACCATTCCCCCTTAAGCTTAACTATAAGCCACACCCTTTGATTTTTTTGTTTCCAAAACCAAATCATCCGTTACAAGAGTCTCCAGATTCTTCTGTGAATTCTGCTGGACACCCTTTCCCCAGTTGCTATTGTCCTGGAAACGAACACCTCAAGATTGGCGGAAAAAAGAGGGGTGGTGATACGTTCATAAGGGCTACGGAAGAGGAGAGTGAGTTCTGAATTGGAAAGGAACAAGACCATTGAATACCCCCAGACCCAAGAAAGCATTTTTAACGGTTCTCCTGACGTGTTTAAATGGTGATAATGACCGTACTGGACTGCTACCTCTCACAACTCTTAAATCATTTTGGAAAATTATATTTTTATGTAAAACATTTTTTTTTTCTATACTAGAAGTTCTTATAGTACGATTGAGAAAGAAATATGGTTTTAAAAATTATAAAATTAAAATATTGTGTTCAATAGTTAGAAAATAACACAAGATCATATTATTTACTTTTATATGATATGTATTCCCTGTCAAAAAGGATGACTGCAGAGCGAATAATTTGACTTAAACTTTTATAAAAGTAGTTTTAGTAATTTTTGATAGTGTCACTTGATAGCTTGAATGATCATCCAACTGTATTATATTTATGAAACCAATATTGAAAGTAGCCTCACACGTATTTGAATTCAAGGCCATATAACTCTAAATACAATCATTATTTTAAATTATTTTTAAATATGGATAATTTCCTGAGATAATACACAATATTATAAAGAAACTAATAAAGGGTGTAATACAAGTCATTAATTTCGAGTTTCAAGCATCTTGCAGTTTAAAAGTGATATAAATAGTATTTTCAAATGTACATAAGACCTACGTGTCAAAATAAAATAAATCCCTAAGTTTGTGTGTGAGAGGTAATTTATCATAATTTTTATTTGACACATTTTTAATAGGCAAAGATAGGGAAGGTAATAATTCAAAAGGAATACACTCATTTTAACGCTAAGAAGAGATTGTGTGTTGCATCTTATATAATAAAATTAAGTTATATGATTAACGACATGGTGGTATCATGGTCTAAGACGTGAGGCTTGTAGTATACATCATTTTCAATGACTGAGAAGTTTGAGGTACAAATGCAAATTGGGTACACTCCATTGGACTTATCGCTGTGGTTTTTTCATTCCCTCTCGAATTTATTGTGGGTGAATTTTCTTTAAACTTCCCTTATCTTTCATAGCCATGAGATTAATCAACTATTATTCCTTACACACAATGGTGGGCTCATGGACGAATGTGTCAGTCTCATCTGATCTTGTTTTATTGTAATGGGAAGATTGGGGGTTTAAATACCAGTCTGGTGTAGTCCTACTGAATGATTTCCCTCTCTACCTTTATGCAAATTCATATACCCTCTTTCTAAATTCCACCTTTCTCATTCCTACGCCATTTGTGTAAGTATGCAAGGGGCCCTAAGGGAAAAATCATTTTATGGGACTGTCGATAGTATCAAAGACAACTGCATCTAAGGTCAGAGTCAGCGATGTCTACCATTAATCTTGGTAGCTACGAAGGAACGTCTATTTTTTATTTTGTTTCAAACTTCTCAATGTCGGAGTTTTGGTTGTTTCCCAAGTTTCCAATACAGGGATGGAAGGAAACCCCTGGTAGAGTGCAGATATATGTAGCATCGTGAATTTAACATGAAGTAGATGAGAATGACCATGTGGGTGAAGATGTATGTGTGGACATGAGAGAGAGGAATTTTCTGGGAGAAACGCATCATGGGATACCAGAGGAGTTTTTGGTGACAGAAAGAAAAGAGACACCCCTTCACATATACACTGAAAAAAGGGGAATAGAATATAAGGGAGCTAGAAACATATAATATACTTTTTTTTGGGGTGAATGAGTGGGTGGGTGTTTTTTTAAGGGAGCAAAGGGCGTTAAAGCCCGCACCAGCCCACGAAAGTGCTTCAGGTTCCTGATATATGGAATTGCAGAATCAGCTCTCACACACACACCAACCCTCTCCTCTATCCCCAACTTCTGAAACCCTAAAAAAAATTCTAAACCTCCCTTCACCTTTTTAGAAAAAAAAAGAAGCAATTCTAACCCACCAACCAAACCCTCAACTTCTCTGCTTGCGCTTTTTTTTTCGCTTCCACCTTCAACTTCTACCCTTACTTCGATTTTCCTTTTTTATTTTAATTCCTACTCAGGACATACACAGAGGGGCAGTTCTGATAATGGCGACTTTTTCTCTTTTCCCCCATTTCTCCATGTCTCTCTTTCTCTCATACATTCATTCGCAACAGGATGGCTAGAGAACAAGAGAGACAGAAGTATTGTATTTAACATCTAATCTTTTTTCTCTCTTTACCTACTCTTAATGGGGTTTTTTCTCTATCGTTTCTATATTTTCCTTCTAATTATTTCATTTTATCGCTGTCCTTTTTTAACATCTTCGTTGAGTAACGCCATACTATTCAACCCCTCCACTTTTTATTTTGCAGTAGAAAAAAGGATGGGGGTGAGGTTTTAACATGTCTTGTCTTGCAAAAAAAAAAAAAATTAAGAGAAACGTATTCATATTTTTTTAAAGTAAGCCTATGTGCTTAGAAAGATGTATTTTTTGTCGAACGTTATAACATACATCCTATTCTTGATACTGAAGGTCTAGAGAATAATAACACTTTGTTTTGATATCTCCTTTTATTTGCAAGTTAAGGAAGAGTAACGAATTATATTCTAATAGAGAAGGATTTTCTTTTATTCTTTTTTTCAAGAATACCATTCAATTGAATATACTATCACGCTGGCTTGAGTAGATATTCTTTTTTATTCCCTCTCTTCTGATATTTTTTTCCTTTAAAAAACTGTTATAGAACACATCTTTTCTTAAGCCTCTGAAAAGGAATGAAACTAAATGAGATTTTTTTTCATCTGACGGTGATTATGATTAATGGTTTTTATTTTGAATTGAGTCTGAGAAGAGACTTAAGATAGGGGGAAATTTTCTTTTCTTTAGTATGTTCATAATAAAATGTATTTCCCCTGGAAACTGAGAGTAATATAAACTACTAGCAGAAGTACCCGACGTTGCCTGGCTGAGCCATTTAATGAATTGCTTGTTTACCCCAAACAACGCTTTTCTTTGCATACACGAAAAAATCTCATTTTATTTCTTCTGAGTCAGTTTTTAATAAATTTATAAAAATCTAGTCATATATTTAAAATTCCAGCTTCAAAATGCACATATGTGTGCAGATCGGAAACTATTTTTTAAATTTCAGCACCCTGCGTTTGGTAGCTATCGTACAATGCTCATGACGGACTGTAAAACGGACAAATAAACTCTTAATTTTATTAATAAAAATTAGTTTTGGGAACCGTAGACTCTAAACATTTACAACCACATCATGCTGAGAATTATGTCATCACATTTCCGATACCAGAGTATTAAGATTTCTCTTTAGTTTAAATATCTCCAACAATTTCTCTTAAGTAGGTTATTTTTTCCTTTGTTATCAGCTAAGAAAACAAATAAGTTTTTTTTTTAAATTATATATTATTTTTCTATAAATCATATTTGTTCAAGTGGCTTAAGAATGAGGCCAATAAGTTTTTTTAATCACTCTGATTACTAGATTGCTTGCTTATAAGTTGCTATTAAAATCGTTTTAAGATAATATGATAAATGAACATCATTTTGAACTGCCGCCATATTATAGTAAATAGAGAGATTAAAAATAAAATATATTTTCTACACACAGGTTTACGGCCAGGTTAAAAGAATGTCGCTTCTAAATTTAAATAAAACTGGACAACGAATTTGACAGCTATCGCAAAATAAACATACTTAAAAACAGACAGACAAATGAAATGTCATATGCCTTAAGTCAAAACAGGACCTAGCCACTCTCGGAACAGTAAGTTTACATATAGAGTATTTAATATTTCGCCAAAATTATTAAAACCATGTACAATGCACAAAACAGTACTTGGGAGTAGTCCTTGAAAATAAACTTTTAAAGAACAGTTTCAAAATATATTTTATTAAAATACTAAGGATGACATGGTTCTCTTTGACTGAAAAGTAAATTTTCAAATTGTTTATATAGTTAAAAAAATACCTAGTAAATTAATAATAGGCTACAATTATAACTTTTTGTATCCAAATACTTTGAACCTTATGTACATTTTTGCTCCAATATATCATTTATAGACATTGTTTGATTGGTATATGAAAAAATATAAGATCAATGCATTGCATTTAACGTTTGTTTCAAATAGCTAAAGTTCACAATTAGACTTCTTCGGTGGTCACATGGTCTAGAGTGGTAATCTCACCATTATTTACAATATTAAATGTATGATATATCTTTCGATTTATCTGAACAAATTTGTTTCGAAAAAATTATTAACTGTAAATTTCCTGATATAGAATTTTGTTTATACTGATTTAGCACATATTTTAACTATATGAGAAATAAATTTTTCCTAACAATAAAAAAATTATCTCATGAGATATATGCTTTGTAACGTGATTGTTTACTAATTAAAAACAGACTCCTATTTTCTGAATTGGTGTGCATGTTGACTAAAAAGTCAGTATCGCTAGTCTTATTCTTTGATGACGAGGAGGTCAAAGTTTAATCCCCATCTGAGAGCTATGAGTGATTTACACTAAAATATTTATACCCAAGTTCTTCGAAAATGAGGATACATTTTAATTTCTTAATGCCAATAGAGTTTATGGATATCTTAGATGTACACTAAAACCTGGTACCAATAAAAGTTTTCTATAAAAAATCAGGCCAAGCAAGATGTAAGTAACACTAAATCACAATTATTTATAAATATAATTTGAAAGGTTATAAGCAAACTAATTAAATATATATGTATAAATTGATATAAAAATAATAAGTTTATAATGAAATTAGAATGGGAAATGACAAAGATTCACAATGTCTATCAATATTTGTAGTCAACTTTCAGGTTAATAAATTCTATCTATCTTTGTCATTTCAGATTTTAGGTTCATTACTTTTATCAATATTAATCATTTCACATTTCAAGTTCATTATAGGGAAGTATTTTTTTCATAATCTTATATTTATTAAATTATTTTATTTATAACTTTTCAAATTATGTTTATAAATTGTATTTGTATACTATTTCACTGTTTATTACCTTTTTATAAACTATTATGCTTTATCAATATTATTTAAATAGATTTTTTTTAGAATAATTGTTTATAAACATTAACTTAAATAATTTTAAGTCTTACCGTATATTTAAATTGCTATCCTTGCTGTAATTAGGTTATTTTTCGAATGTTTCCTAAAATGTTGTCAAGGAGAATGTTGTGGTTTAATTAATTTTAACAATCTGTTTTCTAACTACTATCCACTAAGAAATTTCATGAAAAATTGACCTACAACGACAAACCACATAATAAACCACCAACATTTGAACCGATAATTGAATTTTAATAAGAGAATGAATACATACACATGGATATATTATGCTTACAAACTTACTTAACTCAGGAAATGTACACTAAACACACAACATAAACACCAGGATTTGTAGTATCTTGCTAACAAGATGAACATATACAGTGGGCAACAGACTCACTATCTAACTTGAAAATAGGAATAAAACCATTATAAACATACAATACAAGCATCAGAAATTGTAATATAAAGGTATCAAAACAAACACATTCTCGTGGAAATACATTTATTTTTATTTTATTGAAGTATTTAACGTGCACTTTATGAAACGACTGATTATATCAGAAAACGATTAATTTCTCTGAGCGAGAACGAGACCTACCAATTTTAACGATAAATGTCATTTCACAAACATTCCAGGGCTATCTTACATGCCGCAATTGACATGGAATCAAGAGCCTCACTTTCCATCCGAAGGAAGTTTTGCTACAGATTTTTATTGCTCTATAATAATATGGTGACACGGCTGGGTTTGAATCCTGGAACCTCAGGTCCTGAGGCAAGCACTTTACTCCAAGACCATCAAGGTTGACCATGGATATACATTTACATAGTAACTTAACCGATGAAATAAAATATAACTTGCACCAAGAATGGTAATATCTGCAAAATAGGACGAACACATGAACAGGCAAATAATCTCACAGATTATCTGAAATTTTACTTAACAGATAAATGCAAAACATGTGTTAAATTTTTTGTACTGCTCCTATGAACTAGACTTTGGTTCCCCTAGGTCAAAGGCTAAGCCCCTTCACCTTTCCCCTTGCCCTTATACTTCAATAGAACCCTCCTGCAACTTGTTATACCGAGGTCAAGTTGCACAAAATACACACGTAACCCCTCGCATTGAAAATTCTCAACACCTCCCAACAACATCGCTATTAAATATGTTGACAAGGTACAGGGTAGTGCTTTTGTCCCTCCCCCCCTTCCCCTCCTTTATCTATGTCTTAATACCCGTCCGGGATGTGTGAGTATCCACACTAAATGGGTAAGGAATGACGAAAGTAGAATTTATAGAAATTGTAACCACATTTTCTTAGACGAATAGAGAAAAATCACTTCAGATAAGAAGTGACACAGTAAACAAGGCCAGGATTTATACACTGACCACCTGGTCCCAGGAGAGCTCAGATCAAACATTATCGGTGCCTTTGTCTACATGTCCATAGGTATGGGCAGAACCTGATTTAAGTATAGAGACAGAGGCTAACATCACAGGGCCTCCAAGAACTGTTGAAATTATAAAAACTTCTCTTTTTACTTTAATTTTTATTATTATTTATTACCACGTCTTAATACCTGTCCAAGTAATACGTCTTTTTTTATTCTCTAGATAGGAAACATGGTAGGATCTTCAGAAAAAAGAGGAATGGTATTTAAAGCAATCTTTATTTTATATTACAGTTTATTTCTTACTGAAAGATAATTTCTGTTTTAAGCAAATGAAATTTAATAAAATAAATTAATTTCCATTTTTAAATAACTATATATATTTAACAAAGAGGACTGTTTATTTTGTAAAATATAAATAATAATGATGAAATGTCGAAAAGAAAATTATTTGTTTAGGCCTCCAATTTTTCGCAGCCATTGGGCCTCAGCAGCTCTAAATCCAGCACTTGGTATGGGTTAAAAATTGATATAAAAATTATGTTCGACCTTTAAATTTACACCCTATCTATGTATTTAAAATTATACCTTATTTTTATTTACACTGCATCTTACATCACATTCAGGATATCCACATTTAATTAGCCTACACTAGTAAGTTATATATGAGAAATATATCATTTAGATCTAGTGTAGCCGAATTCTCGTGAAAATAGAGTGAGAATAATTTAATCACCCTCAGTACACCCTGCTTAATTTCTAACCCTTATTTCTACATTATCAGCAGACCATACTAGAATAACTTGATTTTTAGTACACGTACGTACGTTCGATGGCAGATATTGTCTTTAAAAAAGGTTGTATCTATTATATATATAGTGTTCTAAATAAAATCATACCTAAGCTACAGATGGCCTTCACTCATGATATATTTCCTATTCTCTTATATTGACTAGTCAATTTTTACTTTCTAGCTACCTTACATGTAGATAAAGTATTGTGATCGTAAAAAAAAAGATCTAGAGCTTTTGATGAATGTTGACATTAGATGATCACCCAAATTCAAAAAAGTAGTTTTCAAAATGCCGTTTCTCTATCTGTCTGTTTGTTTGCAACTCGGGCTGGTGCCTAAACTAATTTACCGATTGGGCTAAAACTTGGTATTTAGTGTTTTCATAGGTTTGCCCCAAGGGATTTTAGGAATTGACTATCCAACCCAAAAATTAAGAGTTTTTCCCTAAAGGACGAAAAGAGAAAAAATAGATTTCTTTTAAAATCAGCTTAAACGATTTTTATTAAATTCCATTTCTAAGCCGTGATCAATATTTCAAGTAAAATGGCTACTCTCAATTTTTCACCAAAATGACTTTAATGGTTCTGTAGTGATGGGTAAATTCTAATTTTTAATTATATCTCAGTAAGTTTTTGAAACATGAAATTACTTATCATTTCAAATATAAAAGAATATTTATATAGTAAATATTTTATTTGAAATATATATATTTATAAGACCAATAATTTTCAATTTATATGCTAATATATATGCTAATATATATATATTGTAACTTTTCAAACACTCAAGGTAAATTATTGTGACCGTCAAAAAAATTCTAGCCTGAGATGTTGATGGATGATGATGTTTCATGACCCCCAGAACACTAAAATTTGTGTTTGCGAATCCGTCTGTCTGTGTGTCTGCCCAAGCATAAAATTAAGAGTAGTTAGCTGAAGGCTGAAAAGAGAAAAGAACGTTTTTTCTCAAAATCGGCTATAACGATTTTGATTAAAATTTTTATTTAGGTTATAAACCTATATAAAGATTTTCATTTTTCCATGAAAATGACTTTAAGAGTACTCTACATAAGTGGAAATTTCCATATAAATACAACTATATGAGATACTAAATAACTTATTATGTCAAATTTTAGTAATATTAAAAATATAAAACTTTTATTTTAAATATATTTTTATAAAACCAATAGTTTCTGAGATGTTAGCAAATATATTAATTTAATTGTGTGATATTTTTTTTAACAGATAATATAATATTATTACTTAAATAATAACGCAATAATCACTATATTGCCTTAGAGTAAAGTCTCACAAAAATGGTTCTTTTTCTTTTAACCTGTGAGGGGGAATGTTTTGTACAGCAATGATCTATATCTATGATTTTAGATTCAATAGTCAATATTTACTTAATTTATTGGTCAAATTTGTAAATAAGGAAACTAATAGCAATGCGATAACATGAAGTTGTGCAACCCCTAATAAAATATTGAAAACTTTAACCGGAAGTCGAAATTTTAATAAGAAGGGTTGAACCTTGTTTACTCAATAGCGACCTTTTTATTTGTTCCAAATATATAAGTGAAGACTTTAACCCTTTAGAAATAAAATTATAGAATTTAAAAATGGGCGTCAAAAAATGTTTTTTGTAAGTATATATTTTAATGTGTTCTCGGGTTTTCTACTGTATATTATTTTATTTCACTATTATTACGAGTTTAGAGTAAATATCTCAAATTTAGACAATGTATCAAGAAAGTCAGTGTGGAGTTCCAAACGATTTATTTTTATAGTAGTGCCTGTATCTTCAATAAACAAGTCAAAGGTAAAAACTCCTTAGCTTCGACTTGGATATCTAGAGCCACTTTAGATTATTTAAAACGTATTGAAGGAAGAATAAAATCTCGAGACATTTTCAACAGATATGAAATATCTCACTAGATTTATTTTTATTTTTATCACCACGTTTTACTACAGTAAGCCCACGGCTTCTTTGGTGCTGACTGACAGTTCACAGCTGACTTCTGACAGAAAACATATAGATATATACCTAAGTTTTGACTGTCAGAAGTGACAGCCTATAAACACATGCTTTTGCAGATAATATGGTTGGCCTAGGGATACATAATTTGGTCTAGGTACTTTTCAAAGCCGTCAGCTGTGAGCTGTCAGTCAGCACCAAAGAAGCCATGGGGCTACTGTAGCTGTTCAGGTTACAGCATATATAATAATTACACTTACTAGATAGAAATGAAAAATGAAGCACTTTACGAGGTAATCTACCCGAATTTGCGTGAGAATCAATTTACGAAAAACACCCTCAATAGACTCTACTGGGATTCAAACCCTGGTCTCCCTGACATCAGAAAGATGCCTTAGATCAGAGGTCCCCAACCCTTCTGTACCTTAGAGAACATTCAAAACTAACGGTGGTGCGGTGGGCAGCAATCACTTTTTCAAGGCAACTTTAGTTACTAATTCCCAACAGGCTCAGAGGTCAGCCTCAACGCTATACACAAGGCCGGTCAACTGCCATGTTAAGTTTCCAACAGCGATTATGACGTTACATGTGGTTGTGGGTAATACTCAAGGTCGTAGCCATGGGAGGGAGGGGGGATTTCACCACCTCCAAATTGACAAAAAATAAATTTAAAAAATTTTACTTTACTTACGGTATTAACAAGACCAAAATAAAGACAAAAGGAACTATTTAACTACTCAACACCATTTTGGTGCTTGGATATATTTTTAAAATATATATTTATCCTGTGTTTATTTAGGCAACACATTTGAGTAGACCCATGCCAAGATATTTACAAAGGAAATATGAAGTATTAGCAAGATAGTAGTGACTGTGAAGAGAATGATAGGAGAGGGTAGGTCTTTGAGATTAGTAAAAAGCAGAATCATCCAGCTTGAAACGACAGTGGTTCCGAGTAAAAGTATAGTTTGTAAATGAGCTGACAAAGAAAGAGGAATGAGAGGGAGGTATTGGAAAGAGGTGGGGCTTTCAATCACCAACTTCTTGAGAACAGTATACCTGAAGATAAGCTCAAACTAGATTTTTGTCGGAAAAGTGACAGATTAAAATTATTAGTCAAGAACTTTTCAGCTATGGCTAAAAATTGGTGTGGACGTAAAAGGCTCGGCGGGCGCCATGGCGCCCGTGGGCATAGGATTGGGTACCTCTATCTAAGACCATTCGGCCACTGAAGCGGCTTCTGTCACTAAATATAAGACATTTAAAACAAATCTTTAGAAAAGATTCTAAACATCATTTTAAAATTGACTATCGGTTAAATTACACATAATCTAAGCATAGATAAATTCAGATATATAAGAAATGGACGCGTAATTCCTTTTTTTCTCCTATAGCCCTATCGTCTTTAACAATATTTAATTAACTTTATGAAAAACCCAAAAATTAAAAGTAATGTTACGGGGCAGTAATATAAATCTTATCCACAACTTTTGCTTTGAACTTATCTTGAATGTTTCATGTTCTTTTTTCATTTATACTTTGTATCACATTAAAAAAATAATAACTTCCAACACCCATATTGCTAATGACTTGTTTTGGTGTCGTATAAATTCTTATAGGTTTTTTATAATTCACTCTATAATAAGTTAAAAGTGTCCTGTTGTCTTATAGTAGATAATTTGATATTTGAATGGCCTTATTGGTGGCACGATGTGTGACCGATAAAATTGGAATCAATATATCGGGTCAAGGTTCGTCTTTAACCTCCTCATTCAAGTCTCCAAGCTATGTTGCGGGCCAGCTCAGCACGGGTCATTAGAAAGGGCAGGTTTTTCCAGTATAAGAGCGACTTCGTCCCTCTTAAACACCCCTTCACTGATGCCATCTTCCCGGGGAGCGTATCTTAGCTCATCTTTCAGGGGTGTACCATGTATAAACCATATACCGAACAAGTTACCCGCACTGGGCGGGAGAGGGTAGCCTCATGAACTAAAGCGTCGCTCATACAATAATGTTTACGGTCAAAGATGGAAAAGTTTATGTTATAATCCAAATAAATATAATGATTTTTTTTTTCATAAATAGATTCCCACTCTCTCCCCGCACAAAATTGGCTACAGTTCCTCTAAATTACTTGTATACCGTCCTCATAATTAACTCTTTATAAAAGATTAAAGAACATACCAGATGCAGTTTATAAAGCGACAGAACAGAGTACGATAGTTTTCTACACCTCTTAAAGGTTGTGAAATATTTAAGAGAAAAGTTAAAATCAACTTTAAATTTGTAAAATCAACTCTAAATATTGCAATCGAACGGTTTTGGCACGTTAACACAGGGAGTTCCGGATTATATTCCAATGTCAAAAGTTGTTGTTTATTTTCTTATAAGTCTCTAACGCTGTATAGCTGGCATTTGAATACAACGGGATATATAGAATATTTTAATCGACACCTTTAATTAATTGGGACCCGCTTCGGTGGCTGCGTGGCCTAATGCGCTAATATTGCAGTAGACTAGACTGTAAATGACGAGGATATTGAGGTTTGAATTTTGGTCAGGTGTATAGAGTGTTGTTTCCTCAAACTAGTTTTCCCTCCCCTCCATGCAAATGCGGATACACTTTATCTGAATACAACTTTCCTAATCCCAAAGACCATTAGCATAGTTAGCACATTATCGTATAACATGAACGGGTAGAAAGACACGGTGTTAAAAAAATGGATTACAAACATGTTTCCAAATATTTGTGTGTGTTTATTTTTCACAATTATCAAGGAGGGTTTTAAATGTTTTGTCACCCTCCCTCCAAGTATATTTAGGCACGTTTCACGTAAATCCAATATTTCTGATCCCTATTCAAACATACGAGGATAACCTGGACGGATATTAAGATGCAGTGCCAAACTAAATAAACATAAATGGATATAACCTAGTAACGGGTCAGTTCTAAAATTTTACCTGTTCTAATGAATGTTATTTTAATTCGGTTCTCGGTTATTCCACTTAATACACAAACTAATCTAAAATCATTTGGTGGCCGTTGTTTTCGTATTATTTTAAGATAGCAAGGCATAAATTTGATCAACTAATAGCGTATAAGAAATAAAAACTGTATATAGTCGGAACATTGAAAATAACAGAATATTCTATGAAAACACCAATTTACTTGATATTTTTAAAAATTATAAAATAAAGAACTTATAAAAAGAAAGCCTACTTTCTGAGAAACAATACCCATTATAGTTTTTTATTAAATTAGCTAAGGGAGAGAGTTATTTAAGAACCCATAGTACCTATCTTAATTATATATAGTATTAGCTCTATTGAAATTTATGGTATCTTATCTCTCCGAATAGGATAATTATATTTGTTTTTATTTAATATTTATGAAAAATTTGGATGTTGGTGATGATTTAAGGAGGAATCTCGTGGGTGAATTAGGGACTACTTTATGACATTTATAAACCTAATTAGCTTAAATTAAGATAAGTTACATTCTTTCGTTACTTTATGTTTGTATTTGCTTTTGTTTGTGTACATATTTATTTTATATTTCAAAAGTAAATTATAAAAATGGCTTTACATAATATGCTCGGAATATAAGCATTTATATCTTATGAACCACGCGAATCTTTAAGGATAAGGAAAGAAGATTTTAGGGGAAGTATACCTGAAACTTAGGTGAAGAAAAAGTGGAGAATCCTTTAGTAAACCCAACTACCACTACTCCCATTTAGGATTTGAACTCCAACCAGTACAGTAAAGAATACTAAATGAGCATTACATTATTTTGAGTAACCACTGATGCTGGTTTTAAACTCAGAAAAGTTTTTATGGCTCATATTTGCATATTCAAATTGAGGAATTTTATCAAAAATGTATGGCCATATTACATTCATAAAAGGCACTGGTCTAATTTATAGATTTGAGCTAGTGACCAGATCTTAAGATAAACATTCAGGAAATGTAAAATGATTCTTGAATATTGAAGAACCACTGCCTGGGCAGCCCTGGGCCAGACATGAATGGGGAGAGGATAAGGGGCCATACAGGTCAAAGGGGAAATACCAGATATTTGAACCTTGCCCTTTTGAATGGATGATGGGGGCAAAAATTAAATGATCTTGTTCTAACGGTCTCTTCTTCTTTATATTTACCTATCTTGAAGGGGGAGCCTTAATATGAATAGCAGTTTTTCACCCTCCAGAGAATGTCCTTTTGTGGTTTAGTATCTTTGCAAATATCAGATTTCAACCCACTTTTGGAAGTGCTTGATCGGAAAAACTTAAAGAAATTTTACTCATGTCGGTGGGTACGCGAACTATACGTCGAGCTCATCTGTTTGGTTTTTTTTTAGTGATTAGGAGGTATGGGATATATTCCTGGATGGGTGGGCCGAGGTTAACCTTTACTAAATAAATCACATATAATTGAAATTATAAATTATTTATGCTTATCCTATGAGTGTTATAAAATGTTAATAACCCTGATGGGTATTAAGATGCAGTGAAAAAAGATAAAGAAAGCTTCAATTTATAGAAGAAATTAAAGCACACCAGAAATATGAAAAAATGTAAATCAAATTTACTGAGGGCGTTATGTTCTTTGAGCTTGAATTATTACAACAGGTTAGTAATAGATCTTTTTAGCTTTACTACTCTTATTTTTAATCCTCAAGTCTTACTACTTGTTCAGGCTATGCATATGCTTTAATTAAGCTAATTGATCAGGGATGATGATGGTTAAATTTAGAGGAAATGTGTCTACATTGTCGTGGAATAAAAGGGGTAAGCCAGTTAGGGAAAACAACCATCAGTACACCCGCTTGGGATTCGAACCCTGATCATCCTATTACCGGCAATATTGCTAATCTATTGCAAAAGCATCTCCTTACAAAATGTGGCCATTCAATCTGGCGACTACGCTTTTAAAACAAATATATTTCATAAGACATTCTCTGTGAGCACACAGACAAATGTAGGTGTCAATCCTCTCCTTGTCAAGTATACAGTTATGGAGTGACTGGAGTCTGAATTTCAGTTGTGTGTGTACCAAAATGTTTTTTCCTAAATCACTTTTTATTATTTATCCACAAATGTTTGCGTAAATTTCTAATAGAATTCTTCCTCTGTCCTCTAAACCAATCTTAATATTTTGCACCAATTGGTGAAATATTTAGTCATTTTTCAGGGTACCTTCAATCCCTTTATGAGATCTTTGAACACAGGCTAAATATTATCAAATATTTTCAATGTTTAAAAAAAATATTTATTAAAATGCATGTACCTTGTGCATTTTAATTATTATTAATTAGTTTTGATTATAATTTAATTAAAATTTCATTTGCTAATTAGTTGTTATACCGAATGAATATGTTTCAATTTACAAATTCAAAACAAGAATAACAATATATAATTCTTTGGTTGACAATCAGTATTAAATCTTATTTTAGCAACATTTTTATATAATACATAAATTATGCAACTTAATTTTCAAAATATGCCCAAATCAAACATAAATTATTTATATTTCAAAGAATTTGTTCTTAAGTAACCTTGATTTTCTTCCATGTATCCATTCATAGAAAGAAGCGTTGTTTTAAACAATGAATTCTACAAGATGTCATTTTATCTCACAAAATAATGTCAGATAAATATATATATATTTTTTCAATATTTGCTATTATTTATAAATTTATATATTATTTTTAATGTTTAATTTATTAATATATTTTAATTAATATTTTACCAAGAATCTAACTTTATCAGAAGTCTGAAAAATTCACTTTTTTTTAATGATCTAAATGGTCAAGATAACGATACTTTGTTGATATTTCTATCATAAAGTGATTCATAAACAAATGTAATATTATATCATAATATTTACAAGAAAATAAAAATGTATTTCATTCAGTTTGATCAGTTTTATTAGTTTTTATGAAACTTCTGAAGCAATATGTTGGCGTATTTATTATTTACTCTATATTTTAATAATTGAGTCCAAAATAAATATTAAATTACTATAGTAATTTTCCAGAAAAATAAAGTATAAAAGAAAATATATTAAGTTAATTAAAATAAATATAATATTAATCTCATGTACCACTTTACTTATAATAAGTAGTTTCTAATTGTTAAATTACACAGAAGAAAAAATATCATAATATGTATTATTCTAAGTAGAGTTAAGATATTTCAGAAAATGGTTTAAATTTTATTTTTAATATATGAAAACATGCATTTTGTTACATGAACTGTATATAATATTTGTATCCAAATGCTTAATTTAATGCAATACTATATTTATTAGGTTGACATAATATACCTAGTACAGAATATTAATGTATTTGGTAGGATCTTAGTGGTTGTTCCATTAATATGCGTGTCTATAATTTTACCGTTTTTTTAACATTAGATAAAAGTAGGCCTATTTCTTGTACCTTTTATCAACTAGCGTGCATTAAAATTGTATCATATTTGAAAACTTTTGATGTATGATTAGGTTAAAATATTATTAAGATTTTATTTTGTACACCACGTCTTACTACCAGTAAGTTCCAAAGATGGATCACTAAACTGTCTCACGAAAGAGATGAATGACGTAATAAAAAAACTTTTTTTTTCTTAGAGCAATAAAATCATAAAGTATTAACTTTGTTTTTGTAATTATTCGATAATTTCAACTAGAAATGATTTATCCATAATTACTAAGGAACGCGCCACACTTATGTATGTATTTATTTATTTGGTGTTAGAGGGATTGCTTGTGGGATGTCATCTGTCAAAATAAAAAACAATAACATTAATAGTTTAAAAAAATGGAGAAAACCTAGCTAATAAGAATAAGTAAATTTATATCCAACAAGCTAATTTATTTTTATTAAATTTGGTAGCTTAACAAATAAGTATATTGTAAGAATTGATTGTTCTTATAACTAACAATTATTTATGAAAAAGTACCAAATGTATCTACTTTATTTCAATAGCATGAGTCAAAGATATGTTATGCCTCCCTGAAAATGTATTTAATTTCTAGTTATTATTTTAACATTTATAGAATACAACCATTTTTAAATATAATGGTTATGTAATGCCGTGTACAAATTTTTAAATATAAATTTCTCTGGTAGTTGGCTATATGGTGATTGGAATACCTTGTTAGGTAAAATGAGTAGGTATGTTTTGATAACCCTACTATTGAAGGTAGAATGAGCTTGCTCTATGGCAGTAGGCGTATTCTTGCTGCGTTATTATTTTAGGTGCAAGTGTTAAACCGTTCAGGCTGTACATCTATGTACTAATTAAACTAGTGGTAAAGGATTATGAGGGTTTATTTTAGGTTAAGTATACCAGCATTTGCGTGAAGAGATTGGGAAACCATTTAAGGTAAACCACCCTTTGTATAGTATATAGGACCGGGATCGAACCACGATATTCCCTTCATTGGCAGTATAGTTTATTGTGAGATTGATGACTTAAACTATGCGTCACCCAAGTGGGTCTCCTACGCCAGGATTACCAGTATATGTATACAAATGAGATAAGGATTTGGTAATGTAACCACTTTTGCTTAAAAGGATATTGGAACGTAATTAATGGAAAAAACCCTCAGTAATGCACCTGGGATTCTAGCCTCAACCTTGCCAGAACTGGCAAGCCAGCCAAATGAGCTTAAATTTTATTCTACGTGACCATGTGGATACATATTATATATTTTTATTGAAATATACCTACCATCGAATCGTGACTATAACATATCTACCACATATGATAATAACACTATATTTACTTACTTACCTTGCAATACAGAATTCCAAATCCACACAAAAAAAGAAAGAGAAAAAAAAAGACACGTAAGACATGCTTGCCTATTCGATGACGCGATATGGCGGCAAGTATTATATCAACAGATGCGACCGCCGCCAAGAATAAACTGTCAAGCCGCTCCAAGATGGGCCTAATACAATACTGACACATCCTCTCAAAGCCCCTCGAACCCAGGATCCACCCCACTTTCTAGTAGCAGGGGGTTGTTGTTAGGAAGGAGTAAAAGGGGGAGGATGACGCCATGTCTATATGCAACCACCCCCCGTTATTTCCACCCTCATGGTTGGTGCATCGAAGTGCATTTTATGCACTGAGTGAGGTGTGTGTGGCCTATTTGGGTGAAAGCTATTTAGTCCTAAATTAATGTTCAAACATTATTCAGAATACCTTAGATGATTCAGTGCAAATAATATATTTTTTATAATTCTTTAAATGATTTTTTTTCTTTGTATAGTTTATGTTGGCCAGCTTATTTATGGGTGCAGTGATAACTATTTTAAAAGAAATAAAAACATGTTTGGAGTATTCATAAGAAGAATATTAAGGTGGAGACTCACATAAGAATATCAAAGTATTTTAACTGTCACTGGGATTTATTAAAAAGCATGGGATTTTGAAAAACGAGGAAGTAAACCTAAGCAGTCTTTTGCCTGGATATTTAGATTAATATTTATTAATAAAATGAAGATATTTTTTGTCGTTCTGCGATGTCTACGACACACAGAAGGCTGAGATCTTATAATTAGTAGCCCTTGTGCATAAACATGTGAACGTTGACGTTGGAATTTTATATTTATGATTTTAAATTTTAATTGATTGAAAATTGGGTTGGAAGAAAAACCAGGAAAAGACTTTTATTTTCTACCTGTTTGAAGCAATTAAAAGCGTTGCCCATTGTAATCACGTATTGCATTTCGTGATTAACCGGGGTAACACTGGGTACTTTTACTAGTAGTAAATAAAGTATTTAAATTTGTCTATTCCATAATATTTTCAACAAAAGTGATTTTAATATTGTTAAAAAATTGAAGTCTATTTTTAATGTCAATAATGCATTGCTACCCGAACCGCTGGCACATGGAAAAATAATTTAAGTCCTGCCTTCTTTCACCCTGCTTGGCCATAGGCCAACATAAAAGAAATGTCTTAACGATGGTTTGGGCATATTGAGAGGATGGGTTTGGATATAGCGATGAAGCAAAAATAAAAAGGTATAGTGTGTGGATAAAAAGGAAGGGGTAGACCATGTAATACATGGCTAGTTTTTGTAGATGAATATTTAAAAAAAGAAACATTAAGAGTTGTAAGAATAAAAGAGCATATATGACTTGGTGTATCGATGTTGAAGAGATAAGAAGTATACAAGGATAAGGAAGTATGGAGAAGTTTAGTGAGGATGGATTAAGTACGGAGTTTTTTTTAGCTATATACACAGTTTCTTGCCAATCCTGTAAGGGAGTGGCTGGATTATGTATGTATGTATGTATGTATGTATGTATGTATGTATGTATGTATGTATGTATGTATGTATGTATGTATGTATGTATGTAATGCATGTATGTATGTATGTATGTATGTATGTATGTATGTATGTATATGTATGTATGTATGCATGTATGTATGTATATATGTATGTATTTGTGTGTGTGTATGTATGTATATATGTATGTATTTGTGTGTGTGTGTGAGGTTTTTGGTTCTTCCACGCAAACCATTATAAAATTTATCTAAATCCTACCTTTATCATTTATACACCATTAGTGCTAATGTGTCAAATAACACGGAAAGGTAATACAAAATTACGTAAATAAAATAAAGATATCTTAATCATTATTAAATCATAAATTATTTACCGCGTCTTGATCCCTATTGGACAATGTGCATTTCCTTCATAGATTAATACAATATAAATGTATCTTAGTTTAGTAAGAAACAATTTACAGCTCGTATTATGACATGTTCAGGCTGTATGCATTTTGTATATTTTCTCTTAATGGTAGCGATGAAGAAGGAAGTATTTTTAAAATTAATATTCCTGTAATTGTTTGGAAGGAGAGTGAGAAACCATCTAGGGATACTACCCTCAGCAAACCCGGCTGGAATTCAAACTCCAAGCTCCCCATAATCATCAGTCAAATATAACATAAGTGTGACACCTTCAACCATTTTCCCATTGAAGCGGGTGTTTCCTACCTAATTTAATAACATATTGGCATCTTAATTAGTAAGCTAAGGGTAAGGAAGATTATAACAGAATGGGCATGAAGAGAAGAAAGGAAAACTACTTTCTCCAGAATAACCAACCGAGATTAGAGCCATTATTTTCCTGTTAAAATAACCTAAAACTGCAAGCCTGATATCCTAGATCGCATAACCACCGATTCGTGTGAGAAACATAATGTGTAAAGTTGTATAATTATGTTATTTATGCTATATTTTATCTAAAACAAAAAAAAACTTAAAATATATTTATTTCTATTCTAATATACAATGAGTTAAGGAAAAATTTACTTTCTATACGAAATTAATTGTAAATCTATATTAATCCTTCTCAAACACTTAATGAGAGCAAATATATACTACATAAATATGCTAAATAAATTATGGTGTTTATTCTAGATTTTATTAAATTGATAAAATATAGATATTGTAAGAAAAACCTAGTGTATTATAAACATTATTAATTTCATCGATAACACTAGCACACCCACCTCGGTGGCGTAGGTAGCTAACACACTAGTTTCATGTTGAGCTAGACTGACGAGGATGGGGAGATCGAGGCTCGAATCTCACTTGGGTGAATTGTGGGTGGTTTATCGTAAATGGTTTTCCACTCTCCCTCCATGTAAATTTGACTTCACTACCTCTATATTAAACTTTACCAATTTTTAAGCTATTAGCGTTATTAGTACACAAACATACACATTACACAGTGTTAAGTAAATAAAAAAATTAATATGTTTGTGTACTAATAACGCTAATAGCTTAGAAATTGGTAAAGTTTAATATAGAGGTAGTGAAGTCAAATTTACATGGAGGGAGAGTGGAAATTAATTAATAAAAGTTAACAACACTAGTACGATGTAACAGATATGTCCAAGCGTTCAACGGTCACAGGAAGAAAATGAAGCTATCGTTTCAATAACTTATGTTCTTTGTTCGGAAGAGAATGTGATCAAAGAATCAGTTTTTTTTTATTAATCCATCTAACATATATTAGATCTAAAATATATTAGACTACATATTTTAAAGACAAAGGTGTATTAAATATAATCCTATATAAGATAGCTAGTAACTCGAGTAGAAAATGATCTATACATAATAAAATTGCTTGATTTGCTTGATCACTTTCTGCAAAAAGAATTATAAAAATATTAATTTAAAAATAAAGCTCCTATTACGAAACATTGCTGTATAATTTTATATAATTTTTGTTTGTTTGTACACTCATGTGCTTTAACTTAAAAACCAATTAGTAATAAATACACTCACACCTACTATATTTACTAATTGTATAGTAGCGCATGAAAACTAATATAACCTATGACAGTACGTAAAATCATACACAACCAGCCTTAGTACCTAGACGTATGCTAATTATATATTAGGATATACAAATATTTTAATATTGGGTAGCTACATCTCTCAAATAATTTCTAGATACTCACTAATTGAAAAATACAATATGCAATGTAGTGTAAGCTAGGACATAACGTCCAATACTACACACCCAGACTTAGGATATATGTGTATTCATATTATAAATATTATGGATATTATGGATACACATATATCCTAAGTCTGGGTGTGTAGTATTGGACGTTATGTCCTAGTTTACGTTACTTTGCATGTTGTATTTTTCAATTAGTGATTATCTAAAAATTATTTGAGAGATATAGCTACCTAATATTATATATATATCTCCAATTGGATAATAATATGGAGAACTTAGGTGTGGAAGAGGCAAGGGTGAGTAAGAGGCAGGGGTGTAAGGTAGTTGTGCGTGAGGCTAAGTAATGACTGACTACGGTTTGAATGGCCCCAGAAGAAGAGGTTGATCTCAACCAATGTAGCTTATGATACATTCTTGTCAGTTCCCCTGCAATATTTTATAAAACCTCTCTTCATCCAATCAGCCCATATAATTGACAAAACATTTTATTTCATCACCTCTTAAAGGAGACAATAATAGCACGCACTCAGGTATTTTAGGTTGACGTGTAATGACGAATAAGCTGGGAGTGTGTTTGGTGGCTGATTTTCCATTGATTAACAAGCCTGTGCTTTTCAAGACTTAACCGAAGCTCAAAAACCCGATGCGAAACAATTTCACCTTTTTGGACACTCCGATTATTTTGAAGGTTGGTGTTTTTACCTTGACTAGCTAGATGATAGCCTTATCTTATAAGATAAATAATAGTGAAAACAAGCAAGGTAGTAAGTCATTTTACCTACCTGATTACAATATCGCGCTATCTCATAGGAGTAGTCAGTAGCGGATATAGGCTTAGGCCCGTGAGGCCCGGGCCTAGGGTGGCAAATTTTGAGGGGCGCCAAAATTTTTAAGATGACTAAAATTAAAAATCGATTGGGTTTTCTGTAAACTGTAAGACCAAATTTTAAAGTTTATTTTATAGCGCCCTTACTACCGAAACATAGTACCATTTTGAGGGTAGAATTTCTTTGTTAAAATAATTAATCAGGCAAGTACTAAAATTTTAAATATCTAACAAAAAGATTTTTAAAAACTTTTTTTAATGCTAGCATATTATTTATTTACGAATTTAGATTTTTTTCAAATTTTTCATTCAAAATTTAGTTATAACATTTGTTTGCGGTTTATTATTATTGTTATTATTTTCATTATTTTATATACACACACATATGTATATATATGTTTATATATATATATATATATATACTGTTACAAAAAAAAAGGACACCATATCGTCTCGGGCCTAGGGCGTCCTCAAACTTAATCCGCTACTGGGAGTAGTTTTACCTTGAATGAATAAACAATAACTATATCTTATAATTTAAACCATAATACCATCAAAGTATTTAAGCTAGACTAGCTAGATGAGCTAGAATAAACAGAAGATAGATAAACTTAATATTTCAGAAATGTTATAGTTTGATATCATAAACGCATCTAAGATAAACTGCTGTGATTGCCAATATAATGGATTAAAATTAACGGTAAAATTTAGAGAACTCCATAAAAGACAATGGATAAGTAAATCAAACTGTTTGAAATCTTTCCAAAGAGCGATGAACACTAAAAGTTCTCAATCAAATTTGACCGAAGGAGATCTTGAACCAAAAATGATATATGCTGGGACACTTATTGTGTTACACTAATATTATGAACATTCTATGAGTTACATTGTACAAGTATAAAAATACCCTACAAACAGATGCTCACAGTTTGAAAAACGTCACCTCTTAAGGCGGCGTTACACTCGCGGCACTCGCCAAACATAAAATCTTCGTCTCTAACGAACTACTTGCCAAACTACTTGTCATTGACGAGCACACATCTATACACATACACCGATTGGTCAAATCTCAGAGTCAAGATGTTATCTATCGGAAACGGGGAGTATTTGTGCTAAATATGGAAGCTTATATAGAAAATGTAATTATTATTGCAACCCTCAAATTGCTGCAGCAACCCTTAGAGGTATGAATAGTGCATACATGTTACATAAAAACATAAGCCTTATTAAATAAATATGGTTAATGGTTTTATTAATCAATCTACGTGGAATTATTGTTGAATACGCTTCTAGACATCTTATAAATCATTACTATTTGTATCCACTAGTTTAGATACAAATAGTAATAGTACCGATTATTGTACTAAAATGTATTCTAAAATTTTATTGGGGAAATATTCATATACTAATATATCTCTTGATTTTTTCGTTAAATTTTACTAGTCAAAGTCTATTCACTTTACATAGATATCTATTGTATAATTTGAATCGAAACTTATATTATTTTCCACCTTTTATTCTACTATGGGAAATTTAAAACGACCCCTCTCCAAATCTTTATTTGTTGAACCGAACACCTACGTAAGAAGCGAGTTTTTATTATTTTTAACAAAAAATAAATATTTTATTCACCGTTATCATGGTTTACGTGGTAATGTAAACAAAGAATTATTGTACAGATAAACCAGTGACCACACAGAAGGAAAAGATGTAAAATTTATTAGGATAGTTGGGTTTTAGTTTTAGACTACTACATTACTGGTCTCCTGGAACCCTAAACTTAAATATGGGTGTTCTTTGGTCAAAATCGGTCAAACCAATTTCTTATAATTTCAATTATTGGAAATGAGCTTATAAAAAAAATGTAATAAGAAAAAAGTGTGAGAGAATATTTTGGTGTGTTTGTGTGTAAGTGTGTGAGAAAAGGAGTGTGTGAAAAAGAATGTGTTTGAAAATATTTTGTGATAAAGAGATATTATGTTAGAGAATAATTGTGTGGGAGAGAGAAATAATTGTGAGAAAGAGAAGTTGTAAGCTAGTGTGTATGCGAGAAAGCTAGAATGTTTTAGATAAAGAGTGTGTGTGAGTGACAGTGTGAGTTAGTGTGTGTTTGAATTCGTGTATGTGTGTGTGTGAGAGAGAGAGAGAGATTATCTATGGGTACACTACATGTTACTTAGAAATATTATCAACATACATTCAAAACTAGGTGATAGCTGGGTAATAAGACAACTTATTTGTATTGTAATACTACTCGAAAAATTGAACGCCAAAACACATAATTAAACAGTTAAAATGCCTAACTGAACATACTTAAGGATAATTTTATCAATCTTGAAAATATAATACATACTAAAACATATTGAAACATAATTCTATATTTTTGATTTTTATTCATACGCGAAACAAAACATAAGCCAATATTTTCGTGAAATTGAATACTAATCTTTTATTTTGCAAGCTATACTCATTATTGTTGATTTAAATTTGAATTAACAATAAAAGCATTCTAATAACCATAAATATTTTCCCAGTCTAAGAAACTTTTTCTTTCAACCAAAGTATGTATGTAAAGGCGTGGCCACTATAATGAGCATTTTCTGATCACTCACATTTATTAAAAATACGGAAGAAGGATTATCAATGCAAACAAAATTATATACTTGTATTTCTATCATACTACCCTGGATTTGTTTAGTATATAGGCTCTGATATTATTTTAATCTCCTCTTTTCTATTTATTATTAACATTCATTTTAAAAATATTTGCTTTTACGACGGAACAATTTCTATGTTGGTAGCCTTTGTTTTCGCCAAGACTCCCCTCAAGAATTGAATGCTTTAACCATGGTTTTTACTATATCCTAGGACTTAATTTCTTACCTCATGGTTCCTATCAGGCATATTAAGAGTGGAAGTTTAATGTTTGGTTTACTCACCTCTAAATTTGTAAACATTCTTTGTTCATCTAGAGAATTGCAGTTTGTTTAAAACCAAAGATAATCAACATAATTTTAAGACTCTGTAGAGCCACTTCTATTTTCAAGCGGCCGCCGCGGAAAAATCCTCGCTCAGGGAACGGTGGGATGAGCGGAAGTATTTGTTTTCTTGTTTACAGCACTATATTCGAATTGTGTTTGTACATATATATCAAAAACTTCTACTTTCTATAACTCACTATAAAATTTAATTCTTTTATGAATTTGAAAACCCTGGTATTCTTTTGATATCTTAAATTATTCCTGCAATTTCCATGCTGATTAAATTTGAAACCATATTTTAAGATGCTAGTGGTTATTTTGGCCTATCCGTTGCTTCTGGGTTTTTTTCATTGACAAAACATTATTATAAGATAATGATTAGGAACATTTTAAAATTAAAATGAAAGACATCAATTTTGTATGTGGTTTGGAGCATGAATAAAATCTCTATTTGTGGATTTTCAAACATGAAGAGATATGGCAAAACTATGGCCTAAGAAGGATCACTAAACTGATTATAAAGTTAATAGTGTTCAGTAATTCACTAAAAATGTTTGTAGGGAAAGTTCTACATTATATTAATTAGAATGAAGTTTTATACTTTCAAGATTTTTTTTTTAGTTTCAAAAAAGGATTTTTTCTTTATGGGTGGGATTATTCTGATTTTACCTGATTTTTTTCCTTTCTCATTTCCAGATTTCCATGAACATAAATTATTTTAAACAATTTTTCAAAAACTTATATAGATTTACTAAACTTAATTTGTTCAGTATAGAAATCAGAAATATGACATAATTATTGAATTCTCAACCCCTATTGTTACCATTTTACCCATTTTTTGAAATACGATATGTATTTTATCTCAATAATATATTTTCCACTATATATATATATATATATATAATTTTAACTCTAGATCCATAATGAATTATGTCTTTGTGTGACAACATTTATTTCAATATTTTATATTTTTATATACATTATTAGTAGAATATTTGTCTCATTTAAGAGAATGACATCAAATAAATATTTTTTAATTTTTCAAAAGGGTTTTATTGATTACCTTTGTATTGTTTCTTAACTGGAGCTCCTCAGGCAGGAGTACTGAAATTGACATCCTTTCGAAATGAATATATAAAACTATGCTTGCACTTATTTTTATTTCTACCACTTCCTCTTACAGGGTTTGTATTATTAATTATATATTTTTTACTCATACATGTTTATCTTAGCATGTGTCTTGATTTGTTCCCAGTAACTAAAGGTAAGGTACAATCAACTTATCGCTATCAATGTTGAGAGTCGAACCAGGCGGCAGTTCACTATATTTGTACCACTTCCTTTACGCACAAAAGAATGTTATTAAGAGCTCATTTCTTTACCGTATGAGCGGGATTTTTATTTTATAAGCGAAGCAATATTCATATTAAAAGGAACCCACAAAAGTCACTAGAAGTCACCAATCACAAAGCAGCCAACTTAGTATTGAATTTATTTGTTGGTAATTTTAGGAACATTGTTAATTTATTATTATCTCTATGCACAATATTTAAAAAAAAAATCTTTTATACACAAAGAAAAGGAATGATTAAAATCAACAAGGCAAAAAAAAACGTATTTTCTTAAACTAATATCATTGATTTGTTTGATTAATATATAAATTATTGTCGTAATATTTCTGTGTGTGGCACCATAATACTAAAATAAGAGAGGAGTTGGTATTATATGTAAACAGAGATAGATTATATATATAAACTCATGCACCAACCAGGTTCTGTGCGTTAATGTAAATAAAGAACGAAAAGCTGAGAATTATCTGTGCACTTCATATTTTAGTGGGAAACTACTATCCCCCGGCATTTTGGGCCCCTAACATATAAATGAGAGGTAGTTTTTCAAATTCTATTCATCCATTTCCTCGTAATTTCTTTAGGTAACTGGAAAAGTGTTTGACAAATTATATATAAGATCATGAGCTGGATTCCACAAAGATCCAAAAACGTCAAGACCATGTCGTTGGACCTCTATATTTATTATCTAGTAAACACAAGAAACTACTGGAGAACCTAGAAAATAATGTGTAGATCGTGGATAAAACCCGCGACGAGAAGAATGATTGTGCCCTTTGATGTGTGATAGATAAAAGACAGCTGGCAAGAAATTTTTGCTTTTCTCCTCATTTTAAATCGGTAATAACCAGAAATCTCCGTTCGGTGGCCACATGGTCTAAGGTGATTCTCCCATAATAACTAGGCTGATGAAAATGAGGAGATTGAGGTTCGATTCCAGTCGGGTAAATTGAGAGTGATTTGTTCCTAAGAAGTTCACATTATCCCTCCACGCAAATGTGCATACACTTTCTCCAAATTCAGCTTAATAATCCCTAACACATTAGTACAATTAGTACATAGGTGCACAACCCATAGGGGTAGTAAGAAGCAGTGCTTAAAAAGGTTGAAATGTATTAAAAATTAAATGACCAATCATACTATTACAGACGCTTAAAACCACCCAGTGAAATAGGCATTTATACCTGTAAAAACGCCCAATGAAACTAACAAGTATACTAGTCCCGACGCTTAGCATTTCCCAATGAAATAAGCAATTATACTAGTCCTAACGCTTACCACCACACAATGAAATAAACAATTACACTAGTCCCAACGCTTACCACCTCACAATTAAATAAACAATTATACTAGTCCCAACACTTACCACCTATCAATGTAATAAACAATTATACTAGTCCCAACGCTCACCACCGCACAATGAAATAAACAATTACACTAGTCCCAACGCTCACCACCGCACAATGA